>JBAKBP010009357.1:0-57500 GCA_037953745.1 Lithodes maja
ATAGGCTTCATTCGTGTATTCCAACGTAAATGTCATATGCAATATAGACATTAATAGCTTGAACACTGGATTCCCCTTCATGAAAATCTTGTGTGGTTTTGCGATGTAGGCCTAATGATACAATTTATCATTTCACGTTATCATTTGATTCCAACATTTTGAGACGTAGGCCTACGCCATATTGTATTAAGCTTTCGTTTACACCACATGTGTATAACTGTATAGCATTTTCGTGGGATATAAGGCCTTATTATATAATTACAGTTGAAAAACCAGGCTGAGATCTCTAGATAATGGTGTTTAATCAGGAACTAGGCCTAGTGATATTCGTGTATAGCCTGCCTAATGCGGAAACAAATGTATTTTAGTTACTTTGTGCCATTGTGTAGGTGGACAGTGGAAGAAATTAAGCCTAGTGGCTAGCCAGGTAAGTGTTATTTTAACTTATTTTAGGCCTAGCCTTGGAGTTTAGGGTAATTGTTTAGTGTATGGCCTCCTAAAGAAAATGGATTTTTGAGCACAGACTAAACCAAATGTTCACTACTGTATTTACATAGCTGGTCATTAACCTAACCTAACCTAAGGTAACCTGGGCATCCTGGGGGCTGCTGCCCCCAGACGGTCAGACCCCTGCTGGTCTTGGGTTGAAAAGTGATAAAAAACACATATCTCTTACCTCATTATTCAAAGTTTTGTATTTGGTTTAATATAAACTTCCCAGGTCATTTGAACAGTTCTATTGCTTCTATATATCATATAATACACCATAGAATACGTTTTTAATAACTAGAAAAAGAGGACTTCGATTAAACAATTACGGAGTTGAGATTAGCACCATTAGCCTACAAATATGACGATGTCTAGCCTACTTGTGGGAATAGGCCTAGGCTAGCCTAGGCCTATATAATATATTTTTGGTAAGTCTACAGTTATACTACCCCTCCCCCACCACCTCCCCCCTTCAAAACACGCCTTTTAGCGTGTTTTTGGATGGTTCAGCAGACGCGGAAACTGGAAAAAAACTTATTTTGATAAAAAATTATCACCAACCAGATATGAGTTTTTCAGGTAATTTGTTGTAATTTTTATTTTTTTCTTTGATATACAGTGTTGTTTAATACCGAGGACCGTCGCATTTTAGTATTTTTAACATTAGCCTAACCTAACCTAACCGAAAAGTAACCTGTTTCCGCGACGGTCTAAACTCCCCCTCACGTTCCCTGTTTATGGGTGCGCGACGGTCTAAACCCTGCTCACGTTCCCTGTTTATGGGTTCGCGAAGGTTTGTAATACTTCAATGTATCTATTACAAGTCAAATATACATTTCCGCGCATCATCAAACCATACTAAGTCTACTAATAATAATATTAACCCATTAGTACCAACAGAATAGCGACAAAATAGGGGTAGTATAACTGTAGATTTATCATATCATATTTTTATCATAAATTTTGTTTCGTAACCTACCGGTACCTTTGGATTTTAGTCTAGGCCTAGGCTATATGCCAAGCCTAGGCCTATTTAACCTAACATTCCTGTATTTTTTCTTTTAAAGACTAGGCTAACCTAGGTCCTAGCCTAAGCCTACTCTTAAGTTTTGGAATAGGCTTAGTGAAGTTAGTGCTGCCTAGACCTATGGATTATAGATGTCTAGGCCTACCGGTACCGTATAGGCTAGGCCTAGCCTATGAGGATTATTTTTATTTTCCTAACCTACAGTATTTTGGATAACTAGCCTAACCTAGGCAGCTAGGCCGGTAAATTTCTATAATTGCACCTAGCCTATACTGTAGGCCTACGAGCTAAAAAAATTAGGCCTAGGCCTATTATTGTAATTTGTATTTAACAGGGTTACAGGAAGGTACAACGAGGTAAGTGATGTGGTATCTAGACTGTATAGCCTAGGTGGTAAAATGCGGAAATGGATTATATGGGCTGCTCTGCTGCAGGGCAATCCGCCCCCTCTGACAAAAGTCTATCAATCTAGATGTGAACCGGATTTTACAATGTTTTAGAGACATTAGCGGCTTAGCCTAACCTAACAACCTTACCTAACCTATCCTAGTATTTACCATAGTAGCCTAGTAGGCCTAGTAGGTTATATATATATATGTTTTCATATAGGCTCGGCTAGGCAATGGCATTGTGAATGCCCCCTCAACATATTATTGTATCGAAAGGCAGTCAAAATAGACGGGAACATGATGGCAAGCGTCCACTACCGCTCCGCATAGTGTAAACAAGGGTGGCGGTACGCCCGCACAGCCGCACCCAAAATTTAAATTGTTAGGCCTATGTAGGCTAGCCAATAATCTATATATTTCCTTCACAGTCCGGAATAAGAACTCCTGGCTTCACAAGTTCAGTGTTGAATGGTTGAATCGCTAGGCTTAAAGCGGCCCTAGGCTATATCTGGAGGTAAAAGTTGGTATAGTCTATACTGTATAACAGTGTATATATATATATATATATATATATTATATACACAGTATAATTTAAAAAAAAAAAAAAAAATTGACACAATAGCCTAATTTTGGTCTCCATATTTTCCATCTTGATCATCATCATCATCATCATCTCCGACGCCTTGCTTCCCCCTGGGAAACCCCCACTAGAGGATGGCCATGACAGAAACGTCTCCAAGCTACTTTGTCAAGACATGCCTCCTTTGCCCGTGCCACAATGCCCCTTCCACTACGTGGAAGTTTTTCTTCAATATATTTTTCCACTTTCTTTTCCCATACCATAGGTGGTCTTCCACTACTAGCGGTTCCACTCACCTGACTCCCATATATCTTTCTTGGCATTCTGTCTTCATCCATTCTCTGAACATGACCATACCACCTCAAAGTACTTCTCTTTATCCACTCAACCACACCACAATCAATGCCCAAAGCCTGCTCTTCCATTCCAAAGGACTCGTACACTTCCCTATTACTTGGCCCATCTAGCCTATTCATGCCAGCTGCCATTCTGAAAAAGCTCATCTCCACAGCTCTTAGTTTGAAGAGGTCCTCGTCACTTGCCGTCCATGTCTCGCTTCCATACGAGAGTGTTGGGAGCAGCACACTGTTTCTCAGTTACTTTTTGACTTCCTGGCTAACCATTCTTCCTTTGAGAATACTATAAAGTTCTCCAATCACTTTTCTCCCTTGCATTTTTCTCTCTTTTATCTCACTCTCCATTTTACCATATTTGCATAGTACAGCTCCCAAATACTTGAAACTTTCAACCTCTTCTAGTACTTCATTTTTCAATGTTATTTTACAACTTTTCTTGTGTTCTTTCTTGATTCTATATTTGTCTTTAAAATCTATAGTTTCATCCATCCATCTTGATTGCTTTTAGATTGCAGGAAATGCTGTTTTAGACACCTAAATTCTCAAAAAGAATCTGGGGGGGCATACCCCCTGACCCCTTTAAAGCTCGCCGCTCCGTTGCGCTATATATATATATATATAGGCCTATATATATACAGTATTGATTGCTTTTAGATTGCAGGAAATTCTGTTTTAGACACCTAAATTCTCAAAATTTTCCCGGGGGGGCATGCCCCCGGACGCATATTTACCAAGTCGAGACTGGTAGATGCCATAGGGTAAATTAGGACCAATCAAAGCTCGAGTTTACCCTAGGATGACTATTACCAAGTCACAAGACTAACTTCAACCATGCATATAACCCTGGACAGCCAACATTGTAGCACGAAGTCATGAAAATATAACTACAAATTAATAGGAAATTCTTATAATAATACCCTCGGTACTTTGAATTATTCAAATAAATATATCCCATTATGTTTTACGATAGTAAGAGTTAAAGCGTATCTGGCAACAGTGTTTAGTCCCAGTATAGCGATCATTCGGCATTCAGTGTATTCGCCTTAATACTATATGTCCTATTATAATAGATACCTATTACTACGTCAATATAATACAACCATAGACAATGCCATTACATATTATTTGAATCTGATATAAAGTTCTCCACTATATATATGTTAAGCATGAACAGTCATGACAAAACCGAAATATTATCTATTGACTTTAGTGCACAGCGAAGGTTTTGGTTCTAATGTTTTGACTCCTGACTTGTCTATGAGTTCATTTGGCTTAAATAATAATTATAATTTATTCAAAATATAATAGGCCTACACTTGAATAAGTCAATTCGATAATTATCCCGAATAGACTCGCAGCGTTATTATACATAATTTATTAGGGAAAGTGAAGCTCTATGGAATCCTTATAATATACTCACATAGATTCTGTTGTGGTAGAATAGTTTTGATAAGTTTTGTAACTCTCGATTATGTCGATAAAAATAGAGTCCCGCGCGTAAACAAACTCTTCTTCTTCACTCCCGCAATCTTGAGAGCTCCGCTACGGACGTGTTCGCAATGGAGTACACTCGCTACGGTAAAGTGTTATGTTCTACAAAGATGTTACTGTATGTCTAATATACAACATTACATTGTGCTTGTATTTATGTTTCATAGTTTTCCCGGTATTTGTTCAATCCTTTCTAGCATTTTTCTTTCCCATTTCCCTTGTAGTTTTAGTATTATTACATATATTTGCTCTTGCGCACGAATCGGCGCATATTGTTGCCATTCCTTCTCTCAGCTGACAGAAACGTCAAACAGCCCGGCAGATTTGTAACTGTCATGGCCGCTTGTGCAGGTTGTAGTCTCTCCTGTCAGAAATTGGGGGACATTTTGCGAACCAAGGAAGCTACATGGCATTTTCTTGTTCAGCATAAGTTAGTCTTGGCAACTGGTAAGTGTAGTACATGTGGCAGTGAATTGCAAGTGAGTGAAAATAGACAACAAAAGAAGTTTAGATGTATAATAACGCTGCGAGTCTATTCGGGATAATTATCATAGATTTTATTTATGTAATATATGCTGTGGGAGTGGAGGTAACCTGCACAATATAAAGGAGCCGGACCACAGCTAGCTCGGGAATCGTAATGGGTCACGTTTTGTATCTCACGTACCGAGTAGTATGCACCCACAGTAGCTGGCATGCAAGGGCTACTTTTGGATCCCACGTACTGGGTACTAACAAATACACCAAAAATCTGTCTAAAGATGTAAAATAGCGGGGGTGTGGGGGCGGCAGCCCCCACTCATAATACTAGGTTAGGTTAGGTAAGGTTGTTAGGTTAGGCTAATGTCCTGTCAAAGGGGTATAGGCACCCATAATACCAAAAAGATGTCAAATAGCGGGGGTGTGGGGGGGGGCAGCCCCCACCCATAATACTAGGTTAGGTAAGGTAAGGTTGTTAGGTTAGGCTAATGTCCTTTTAAAGGGGTATAGGCACCCATAATACTAGGTTAGGTTAGGTAAGGTTGTTAGGTTAGGCTAATGTCCTTTCAAAGGGCTATAGGCACCCATAATACTAGGTTAGGTTAGGTAAGGTTGTTAGGTTAGGCTAATGTCCTTTCAAAGGGGTATAGGCACCCATAATACTAGGTTAGGTTAGGTAAGGTTGTTAAGTTAGGCTAATGTCGTTTCAAAGGGGTATACGATAGTAAACACTAGGATAGCCTATACCTGGTCAGAGGGAAGAAGAGTCCTGGTGTAATCTCCTTGAATGTTACCATAAAAAGTGACCCTTTGTGTCTGATATTAATGCAAAATCCGAGCCAACTTTGGACAAAACTTGCTTGCATATTTTCAAAGTTACCTTTTGTGTCTATGAAATTATGGAAACTTCGAGCCAACTTTGGACAAAACTTGGCTCGGATTTTTAGAAAATGCTCTTTTGAGTCTCTGAAATTATGGAAACTCCGAGCCAACTTTCGACAAAACTTGGCTCGGATTTTTAGAAAATGCTCTTTTGAGTGTCTGAAATTATGCAAAATCCGAGCCAACTTTCGACAAAACTTGGCTCGGATTTTTAGAAAATGCTCTTTTGAGTCTCTGAAATTATGCAAAATCCGAGCCAACTTTCGACAAAACTTGGCTCGGATTTTTAGAAAATGCTCTTTTGAGTGTCTGAAATTATGCAAAATCCGAGCCAACTTTCGACAAAACTTGGCTCGGATTTTTAGAAAAATGCTCTTTGGAGTCTCTGAAATTATTGAAAATCCGAGCCAAGTTTCGACAAAACTTGGCTCGGATTTCGGAAAAGTGGCATTTTTGGCATTTCACACATTCCTATTCTTCATTATTTTACTATATTACTTTAACCCCACATTTTCCCTGATCTTCATAGCCCTCCCCACTATCGGGGGAAGTTATCTTAAGATTGTTGGATAATGGGGTTATATAGGGTTTCTCCCACAGTGGAATTATAACTAATAGCATCAAAACTACCATTGCCAAAAAAAATCTCAAATAAGGCTGCGAGTCTTTTCAAGAAAATTACCGTCAATTCTACATATAATTTAGTCCATAACACTATTTACGATAAATATAAGCTAGGTTAAGTATGGATTAATGTTACAGTTCTGTAGTTCGAAATTCATTGTATTGATTGATTGATTGACTATATTTAGTAAGAGTTACATACACCCTGATAGGGACAGAAAGTGTGCGTAGTTGTTAAAAGCACCCCAATACAGCATGATCACTCCCACAGGGATAACCCATGGGATAACTTACACAATTTTAGCTAAGTTATTTCCATCAGGGTCCCTGTTGTGAGGTAAGAATGAGAAGTCTACAAGGGAGTCGAACAAACTACAGTAGAAAGTGAAACTCCACCACATTGTAGACTTCCTGTACCATCTCAATGAAAGATCTAATAATAAATAGCCTACCAAGACAAATACCGTGCAACAATTAATTACTTAAAATATAGGCTAGTGTGGCCTATTACATGTCGCAAAGTATATTTTGTGGCCTATTACATGTTGCAAAGAATATTTTATGGCCTATTACATGTTGCGAAGAACATTTTATGGCCTATTACATGTTGCAAAGTAATTTTGTGGCCTATTACATGTTGAGAACTATATATATGGCCTATTACATGTTGTGAAGTATATTTTGTGACCTCTTACATGTTGCGAAGTATATTTATGGCCTATTACATGTTGCGAAGTATATTTTGTGGCCTA
This sequence comes from Lithodes maja, assembly GCA_037953745.1. NCBI lineage: Eukaryota > Metazoa > Arthropoda > Malacostraca > Decapoda > Lithodidae > Lithodes > Lithodes maja. Next base: position 7,071 of record JBAKBP010009357.1, read on the forward strand.
TTACATGTTGCGAAGTATATTTTGTGGCCTATTACATGTTGCGAAGTATATTTTGTGACCTATTACATGTTGCAAAGTATATTTTGTGACCTATTACATGTTGCAAAGTATATTTTGTAGCCTATTACATGCTGCGAAGAATACTTTTTGGCCTATTACATGTTGCGAATAATATTTGTTGGCCTAACACATGCCGTGAAAAATATTTGGTGGCCTAACACATGCCGTTAACAGTATATATTTGGGAGTTAGGCCACCTAGGGTTATTAACGGCATGTGTTAGGCCACCAAAAGTTATTCGCAGCATGGGTTAGGCCACTATATATTCTTCACAGCATGTGTTAGGCCACCATATATTATTTATGGCATATATTAGGCCACCAAATATTATTCGCGGCATGGGCTACCAAATATTCTTGGCAGCATGTAATAGGCCATAAATATTCTTTGCGGCATATAATAGGCCAAAAAAAAATATGCGCAACATGTAATAGGCCACAAAATATTCTTTGCAACATGTAATAGGCCACAAAATATACTTCGCAACATGTAATAGGCCATAAATTCTCTTCGCAACATGTAATAGGCCACAAAATATTCTTTGCAACATTTAATAGGCCATAAAATATTCTTCGCAACATGTAATAGGCCACAAAATATACTTCGCAACATGTAATAGGCCATAAATATTCTTCGCAACATGTAATGGGCCACAAAATATGCTTCGCAACATGTAATAGGCCACAAAATATACCGGGTACCTTGCAACATGTAATAGGCCACAAAATATACTTCGCAACATGTAATAGGCCATAAAATGTTCTTCGCAACATGTAATAGGCCATAAAATATTCTTTGCAGCTTGTAATAGCCCATAAATATTCTTTGCAACATGTAATAGGCCATAAAATATTCTTTGCAAATGTAATAGGCCATAAATATTCTTCGTGGCATGTAATAGGCCATAAATATTCTTCGCAACATGTAATAGGCCTATTAGCCTACATGTTGCGAAGTATATTTTGTGGCATGTACTGTATATTAAAAGTTGCGAAGTATATTTTGTAGCCTATTACAAGTTGCGAAGTATATTTTGTGGCCTATTACATGTTGCGAAGTATATTTTGTGGCCTATTACATGTTGCGAAATATATTTTGTGGCCTATTACATGTTGCGAAGAACATTTTATGGCCTATTACATGTTGCAAAGTATATTTTGTGGCCTATTACATGTTGTGAAGAATATTTTATGGCCTATTACATGTTGCGAAGTATATTTTGTGGCCTATTACATGTTGCGAAGAATATTTTGTGGCCTATTACATGCTGCGCATAATATTTTTTGGCCTATCATATGCCGCGAAGAATATTTATGGCCTATTACATGCTGCAAAGAATATTTGGTAGCCTAACACATGCCGCGAATAATATATGGTGGCCTAATATATGCCATAAATAATATATGGTGGCCTAACACATGCTGTGAAGAATATATAGTGGCCTAACCCATGCTGCGAATAACGTTTGGTGGCCTAACACATGCCGTTAATAACTCTAGGTGGCCTAACTCCCAAATACTGTTAACGGCATGTGTTAGGCCACCAAATATTCTTCACGGCATGTGTTAGGCCAACAAATATTATTCGGAACATGTAATAGGCCAAAAAATATTCTTCGCAGCATGTAATAGGCCACAAAATATACTTTGCAACATGTAATTGGTCACAAAATATACTTCGCAACATGTAATAGGCCACAAAATATACTTCGCAACATGTAATAGGCCATAAATATACTTCGCAACATGTAATAGGCCACAAAATATACCTCGCAACATGTAATAGGCCATAAAATATACTTCGCAACATGTAATAGGCCACAAAATATACTTCACAGCATGTAATAGGCCACAAAATATACTTCGCAACATGTAATAGGCCACAAAATATACCTCGCAACATGTAATAGGCCATAAAATATACTTCGTAACATGTAATAGGCCATAAATATACTTCGCAACATCTAATAGGCCACAAAATATACTTCGCAACATGTAATCGGCCATAAATATACTTCGCAACATGTAATAGGCCACAAAATATACTTCGCAACATGTAATAGGCCACAAAATATACTTCGCAACATGTAATCGGCCATAAATATACTTCGCAACATCTAATAGGCCACAAAATATACTTCGCAACATGTAGGCTAATAGGCCATAAAATGTTCTTCGCAACATGTAATAGGCCATAAAATATTCTTTGCAACATGTAATAGGCCATAAAATATTCTTTGCAACATGTAATAGGCCACCAAATAATATTCTCTGCATGTAGAAATAACTGATTTTGTATAGCCTACTACTATATTTTAAGTACCGGTAATTAATTGTTGCACGGTATTGTCTTGGTAGGCTATTACTAGGATATTTATTATTAGATCTTTCATTGAGATGGTACAGGGGGTCTACAATGTGGCGGAGTTTCACTTTCTACTGTAGTTTGTTCGACTCCCTTGTAGACTTCTCATTCTTACCTCCCAACAGGGACCCTGATGGAAATAACTTAGCTAAAATTGTGTAGGTTATCCCATGGGTTATCCCTGTGGGAGTGATCATGCTGTATTGGGGTGCTTTTAACAAATATGCCGACTTTCTGTCCCTATCAGGGTGTATGTAACTCTTAATAAATATAGTCAATCAATCAATACAATGAATTTCGAACTACAGAACTGTAACATTAATCGGTTCAATGTTATTTTAATACCACAAATTTTGTTGATATATTTGAAGATAAATATTGAATCTATATGCTCTAAAGATCATAAGAAAATTTGTTTTAACCCTCGGCAAAACCTAATAAAAAGGTATGGTACTAACATTTATTTTTCGTAACAAGGTTGTCAATACGGTACTTCCAGTTATCGGCAGCTCTAAAGATCATATGAAAATGTGTTAAACCCTCGGAAAAACTTAATATAAAAGCATGCTACCGGTACTAAAATTTAATTTTCGTAACAAGGCTGTCAATATGGTACTTTCCCGTTATCAATGTACAATCAAAGCTGAACATTGCAGAGTAAACACCGTAGACTTCATCGAATTTCTTTCAGTATAATCGACAGCCAATTTTTTTTTTTTTTTATTTACTAAGGGATTAGTACTCAACCAGCGGGGGTGTGGGGGCGGCAGCCCCCACCCATAATACTAGGTTAGGTTAGGTTAGGCTAATGTCTTTTCAAATCACTATCGGGGAGCCAGGTCTCAACATCGATCGATAGGCCTAATGGGGAAAATAGGTTTTCCCGAGATTTCTAATTAATTACAAACACTATATATTGATGCAAATGACCAATTTTGTTTATAAAAAACACTCGGAAAATTTGTGGTATTAAAATAACATTTTTCCCATTAATCCATACTTAACCTAGCTTATATTTATCGTAAATAGTGTTATGGACTAAATTATATGTAGAATTGACTTATTCAAGTGTAGGCCTATTATATTTGGAATAAATTATAATTATTATTTAAGCCAAATGAACTCTTTGACAAGTCTTCTTCTTGATATTTATATGTGTAGTTTGCTCGGAGTATTTCAGATCTCCAGATTACTGCACAGGCATAGAGTTGCTTGCTGAGGGGAAGGGAAGTTTGTTAGTTGAAAGGGATCTACAGATAGGATGTCTAAATAGTGAGTACAGGTATTGTACCCTACATAGTTTTAACTATAGGTCAAGGTCATTAACCTGACAAGCGCGAAATAGACCTAGGGGCTAGGGTAGTTATTTGTGCATTTCTAGCCTTGGATTCTGACAGAATTCGTTATATTTACAATATAGAGCATTATTTGTTTTCGGTATGCTTTTATTTTACATATATGATGTATATATGAACCTTCAAGAGTGCTAAAATAAGTGGGAAAAGCATTTGGGTGGTGAAAAACGAAGATATTGGCCACCCGGTCATAATCTCAGGCGAGAGAGAGCCACAGGCAACCCTCCTCTCTCGCTGTCTGTGAGGTAACTGAGACGAGCGGGGCGGTGTGGGCCGGTGTCTGGGTGTTACATAACGATCTTTTCTGCAACCCACTTGTGCTACATTATCGCGGGAGAGAAAAATAACCGATAAATGATGATAATAAGAGGAAAAATAGGTGATAATTGAGGAGGGGAGGGAGGGGGGAATAAGGTGGGGAAGGAGGGGAGGGGGGTGGGTGAGATTTACATGGATGAGTACTGGAGGGGAATTATCTCACCTAGAGACAAATTCCTTTGTTTTGATAGGCCCTTTTTTTTTTTTGGAAGGCTTTTTTTATGGTCTTGCTTCCGTGAGGCCTATCGCGCTTGTCGGGTTAAGGACTGGAAGGTGTTTTGAGGGTAAGTAAATAGGTAAGATGAGGATTGGTTATTAAGATCTAATAGGAGGTAAGTCGTTATGTCTCGTCGGGTTGAGTCAGGTTGAGTCAGGTTCGGGTTTTGTAAGGTTGGCAGAGGTCTAGTACAGTACAGTACCGCTTTGGGGGGTACTGTACTGTATTGGTTAGGGGTAGGTTTTCTGTGTGTTGGGAGTTGTTTTGTCGTTGATGTTATTAGATGTTTGAAGTTTTATTTGTGGCTCTTATGTATGTTCCTAGAGCTGAGGCAATTGCATGTTTGCCTTGTTGGTCAATATCTCCTCCTTCTAGGATATGTTGTAGATTGGAGGTCCCTCCGTGTTGTGCCACTGTTCTTCTCAGGTGGGTGCGAGTGCTGTAATGTCTATGGCAATGAAGTAGATAGTGTTCCACTGTTTCTGGAGTGAGGCAGTAGGGGCAGTTCTCGTCTTCTTCTAGTCCCATTCTGTGCATGTGCTCCGCTAGTCTTGTGTGTCCTGTCTGTAGGCGGAGTGTAGCTGTATTTAGAGTTTTTTTCTTGTATTTTGTGTGTTTCCATATGGACCATTCGGGTTTGATATTTCCGTATCTTGTGCCGGTGATGGTGACTTTCCATTCACCCTTGAAGTCTTGGAGGATGTCTTCTTTTAGGATGTTGGCTCTGTCTATTGTAGTGTAGGGGAGGGGTGTAATTCTTCTGAGGGAGTGCATGCCCCTGGCGAGTTCATCGACTATTTCATTGTGGAGTATGTCTATATGGCCAGGTACCCACTGGAAGCTCATAGTATAACCTTGTAGGGGGAGGTTAGTGAGTAGTTGGAGCATGGGGTATACAAGTTCCTTACTTTGTGTTGTGTTGTATTGTATTTAATGGCCTGGATAGCGCTTTTGGAGTCGCAGCATATTGTGTATGGGCCTGGTGGAAGGGTACTGATGATTTCTAGTGCTTGATTGAGTCCATACAGCTCTGCAGTGAACACTGATGTTTGTTTGGGGAGCTTCCATCCCATGATTAGATGAAATTTTGGGATCCATAGTGCTGCTGACGTGGATGTGGTGTTTCCGTTTTTGATGAGTGATCCGTCTGTGTATATGTGAGTGGAATTTTTATGCTGGTGTGACGCACCCAGTGCGTGGCAACGCAACCTGATTGTACTCCTTGGTACTCCACTGTACCGCCACTGTGTGGTACCGCTGTACCGCTGTACCGTGCTGGCTGCTTATATTGAGTGTGACAACGTATAACTATGTTCTTTGTATCTCTGCAAAGGTCTCGTCATGTGCTAACCAGTGGTGGGTTTTGTTTTAAGCCATGTCGAGACCTTCCATTTAATATGTAGTATCAATAGAGAAGTTGATAGATAAGACAATGGGAGTTCAGAGAGAGAGAGTGAGTTAGTTTTCAGAGCGAGAGGGTAGCAACGCGCCACGCTGCCGGAGTGGTGGTTGTCAGACGTATGGACCGGTTGGCAGCCTTGCGCTTATAGCTAGGTGCGACAGGGTTGGTAGTCCATTGCCGCCTGCCTATGCTGCCTGGGTTGCCCATGTTGTCGTACTGCACATTGCCTGGAGGCTCGCTGTGTGTTCCATGATCAGGTTGCCTAGAACCTTTGAGATTCTAACATCCCTTGCCCTCTCTCCCAATTTCTCACGGTTGCACTCTTTCTCTCTGACGACATTACTCTCATTTCATTCTTCTCTCTATTTAAATGCATACCCTTCCCTTGAGGTCCTAAAGGAGTTTCAGCACTCACCTCTCGTATTACTCTTAGGACAAGCATATATTTACATGTATTAGATTTAAGGGGTTAATGTGAACAGCGATCTTCTTGATGAGGATAGTTGGTGAACGTTCTACATGTTCACGAGTTATATGCCCAGCTCATCATCCAATTTGTGACTAGACTAGTGCCATGTGTAAGAGCCCGACCATGCCCAGGAGTTGTCTGTAGAGGGGCGAGGACTTAGCCTTGATTTGCCTACCGAGCCAGGAGCGAGTGCAGTACCAGAGACTACAGCTCGCTCGTAGTGTCGGTATAGTAGAGTAACGTAATTTATCTGTCCTTGTGTTCTCTGCAGTCTTTTCCTGGGTTCTCGCTTTCGGTGCTGGGACTCGTTGTTCCTGTGACTTGGCCTGCTAGCTAGAACACATGGGGATGATGAGTGGGTGATATCTTTATTTTACTATGCATTGCAGCTCTCTTTAAGTTTATGTATGTAACACTTTACAATACACATTACTCACACACAAGACAACACTATTAATACTTTCATGTATCAATTAACTGCACTGTCGTTTTGCTGCTGTTTCCGGAGTTCTATTGCGTAGGGCGCATACGGACTCAGAGGGGAGACAGAGTGAGAGAAGCGAAGTAGCCTATGCGGTAGTAGGCTACCGGCGCAGTACTGTTGCCTGCAACCTTTTAGTTATTCCAAGTATAGATTCATTCTTATAATAAGTGACTACTATTTATGTTCCTTCCATGTGTATTATTAGGTATCTACTGGATCATGAACATCTTGTATGCTACATGCTAGTGCATGTTAGTAGGGGACAGTTATTCTAGTGCACGCGCTTTCAAGTAGGCGTGTACATTTGTCATTTAGCATTTCACTGTCATACCTTTAGCCTGCTTCTATTCTACATTATTAGAGGCTTAATATTAACGTAGTTTCTTGAGTATTGCATTTCTTTAGTCATAACGTAACCTATAAATGTCTGAGGGAGTTTAGCCTCATAGCCTACCCCTGTTGTACACTTTCGCCGAGTTAAGGTACCTCGTTACCATAGACGATAACTCTGTAGGGCGTTGGTGCTTTTGTTGTCTGGAGCATATAGTATTTGGGACTGGAATCGAGCGTGTCGTTGTCACATAAGCCATTTCTGTCCTACGATCAAGAATCCCGAATATGTATTGCCGATCCAGCCGTAACAAAATGGCGACCTTGCACAAGATTCAGTAGTATCCTATCACATGTTTTTTGGAGAACTATTCTATGCTACCTAGTAGAGCTGGCTAGAATTTTCTTGCATATTGGAGGAATTTTTATTGTGTCATTATTGTATTGGTGGACTTGCAGATTGTTTCGTTGGGGGTGTCTAGAGTAGAGTCATTCAAGCATCTTTAACATTTTGTGAGTCGAGACTGCAATTAGTAATAAGCACTTCTTTTTTTTTATGAACAGCAATTGTATAACCAGCACTATGTCTAATGACTCATCATTTACGGGGGAGGATAACAGGGTACAGCCTAGTACCCAGCAAGTACAACAGATGTTTAGGGAGGGGAGTGTTATAAGTGGAGAGAGGGATGCCCGGGCATTTTTGCAGACACCTTTGACCGAACAGCGCCTGCAGGCTATTGATTGTTACGGTCTTCGCTGTTTAGCCACGGTTTTGGGGCGGGACTGTCCTGACAGTTGGCCCAAGAAGAATTTGGTGGCATGTTTGTTGGGTGATGGCGATGGGGCGGTGGGTGGAGTGGGGTCTTGGGGGGTTCCCTCCAAGCCTCCATTCCACTCTACCCCTGAGCTGGGCCCTCAGCCAGCGAGTCTTAGCACGATGCAGCAGGAGGGTTCTCAAGGGCAAGCTGGCTTACCCGTAAACACGTCTCGGTGTGGATCCCCCATTTTGTGCTCTCCCCCCCCAGGCCTGTCTCCTGAGATGTTATTTCAGCTAGAACTAGCTAAGTTTAAGCTGCAGGAGACTCAGATACAACAGGCTAGTACAGTCGACGCTCGATTTAACGGACTACTGGGGGGGAGACCCAGTCCGTTGCTGGGAAATGACCGTTGCTGGAAAATCGCTCTCGAAAATCGCCAATTTTCCCCTAATATGCTTCGAAAATGAAGATTTTTAACTTTCCGAACGCACAATGCTGAAAGGCGTTCTTTAGCCAATTTCTTGCCCTTAGATGTCTCCTCAGATTTCCTTGCCTGTGTATTTTTAGGCAAGGAACGCCAATAAAATCCCGTTTCATCAGCATTGTACACCTGTGACAGGGCTAGCCCTTCGTCTTCTATTAGTTTGTTCAGCTTAAGACGGAAGGGCTCGACACTAGTATTGTCAGCACTCCCAGCCTCACCGTGTGCTTTCACATTGAAAAGCCCATGACGATTGCGGAAGCGCCACAACCACCCATCACTGCCCTTAAACTCAACAATGCCCAAATGTTCGGCCAACTTTGTTGCGGCCATTAAAATTTCAACACCCCGCACAAGATTCCCACTCGACTTCTGTTGGACATACCACTTCATCACTGCTGCATCGAGTCGATGGTCTTTGGCCAGTTTCATATGCTTTCTGGGGACGCCCTTGCCACTAGAACTGGCCGAGGCGTCGACACAATACGTGGAGGCATAAGATTTTAGTTCGGGTTTTTTTTCTTGATATCGGACACTGTCTGTTTCTTGATTCCATATTCCTCGCATATATAAGCCACTGACTTGCCACTATCCAACTTGCTCAGCAACTCTAGTTTCTGAGCTACACTTAAGTTCACACGCTTACGTTTCAACACTTTTGGAGGCATTTTAAGTAGGTAAATGCAAGATATGGAATATATTAGCACGGGCGGACCTGAGCGGACTCGTGGCTAGGCGGGAACTGAGCTTTAAACAATGACAACAATGGTTGCTGTGGTGACCCGCCCGCCACCTACCGGACATATTTTCTACTAACGGACTTTTGTCCGTTGGCCGGACAGGTTGTCCGGCTACGGACAGAGTCCGTTAAATCCGAAATCCGTTGTATCGGGGTCCGTTAAATCGAGCGTCGACTGTATAGAACGGATTAAGCTGCAGGAGACTCAGATACAACAGGCTAGTATAGAACGCATAGAGGTTGCTAGAATCCAAGCCAATCAGGATGCAACCAGGTACCAGGCTGAAATGGATGTCGAGAAGTCTAGAGTAGAGACCACGGGGCGTCATCTCGGTGGTGGGCACCGGGTTACAGACTCACTTTCGCATTTAATTAAGTTAGTACCCGCATTTGATGAGACAGCAGTGACTGAGTTTTTTGCTCGTTTCGAAAAGAAGTGTCGTGAGTATGACTGGCCGGAGGTTAAATGGGCAGCATTAGTTTCATCACGTCTAGTGGGTAAGGGGTTGAAAGCCTACGATGCACTGTCACTGGACGAGAGTGTAGTGTATGGACTGGTGAAGGAGGCTGTGCTCCGGGCCTACGAACTGCAACCCGAAACTTATAGATTGAAGTTCCGTGGCGTGAATAAGAAGAGCGACGTCAGTTTTATGGAGCACGCACGGGACTTAACAGATGCAGGTAATAACTGGTTTCGGTCCGAGCACGCAGAGTCGGCTGAGGAAATTAAGCAACTTTTCTATCTGGAACAGTTTTACAAATGTACTGGAACCGATCTAACGCTGAACATTAAGGAAAAATGTCCCAAGACAGTAGAGGAGGCTGCCAAGATGGCAGACTTCAGATTATCATTGATTCGTGGTTGCGGTGCCGCTCAGAGGGCTGAGTCAGGGCAGAAGGGGCGCTATACCCCACCCACCAGAGTTTTCGATAATAACAAATCCTATGACACACATAACCACACTAAATGCATTGCACCTAATAACACCTACAAACACAAGCCTCTCCCGTTTACTAAAGGTCAGGCCCCTTCTTCGCCCGCACAAGGGAAGAAGCCCATTGGGGATGTGAAATGTTACAAATGTCAGAAGCTAGGCCATTATTCACGTGAGTGCCCTAGTAACACTCCCGCTAAGCCGGTGTCATTGGTTCACAGTATCGGTGTGTCTCTGAAGGCTGCAGCAACTGCCCGGGGTAGGTTGTCAGCAGCTGAGGCACACGCGGTAAAGAAGCGTACGGAAGGCTCGACACCTGTCCGGGACACTTTCTGTAGCCATCGGGGGCACGGGTTTGTGAGCTGGGGGAGTGAACTACGGAGGGTTGACTTGCTGAGGGATACGGGGGCTTCGCAAACTTTGTTGAGGAACTTCACAGGGAAACCGATAAATGCGGCCAGAGTTGTTGTGGTGCAGGGTATAAATGCTACGAGGTCATACCCACTTGTGAGGTTGGAGTTGAGAGTGGGAGAGGTGTGCAGGGAGCTGGATGTAGGGATCGTTGAGTGTTTGCCAGTTGAGGGCGTCGACCTTCTTCTCGGCAACGACTTTGCGGTGCCCACTTCCGGGACTCCACCCTTAGTCGTTGCCGAGAGGGCGGCCGACGTGGATGGTGAGAATCGGGAATGGGTTGGGAGGTGCCAACAGGATGAGATGGCCTGTGTGGTAACCCGATCTCGCTCTGCGGCTCCTGCACAGCCTAGCACTCAACCTCGGGGACAGTGGAGGAAGGATCAGGAGAAGGTTGCTAAGGGCAGGAAAAGGGACATTGATTCTGCTGCACTTCTCGGTGATTCGGTACTTGGACCTATAATAAACACGGGAGTTGACTCTGGCCCAGATATGGTGTGTAACAAGGCAGAGTTGGGTAAGACTTCGCGTGAGGCAAGAGCTGTAGCGAGAGCCACTAAGGCAGTAGAGCCTACTAGCCGGGGTAATGTCTTATTACAAAACCATCTTGATGCATTGACGCCCAGGGACATTAGTGAGCAGCAGCTGCAAGACGCTAGCCTAGCTCGTTATAGCAATGGTGCCATAGAGTTGGAGGAAGATGGGGATGCGAAGCCGGGAGATTTCTTTAGGCTCAACAGGATATTGTACCGCAGATTTCTAGACCCCAAATCGAAGTGGGAGGGCGGTGCGAGGGTAGTAGACCAGGTGGTTGTTCCAAATAAGTATAGAGAGTCCTTATTGTGTCTGGCGCATGATGTGCCGGTGGCGGGTCATTTGGGGGTAACAAAAACATTGGCGGCATTGGGCAGGTTTTTCTGGTGGCCTGGGGTCAAGGCTGATGTCTGTGCATGGGTGGCTGGGTGTGCGACCTGCCAGACAACGGGGAAGCCTAACCAGACAATCCCGAAGGCACCTTTGTTTCCCATACCTGTCACCGGGCCTCCGTTCAGCAAAGTTGTAGTAGATTTGGTTGGCCCTTTCCCGCCTACTAGTAGTGGCAATAAATTCCTGTTGACAATCATGGATGTGGCTATGAGATACCCGGACGCATACCCCATGAGAAACGGCTCGGCAAAGGCAGTTGTTAAAAACTTATTATTGTTCTGTTCCCGTTATGGATTTCCACGTGAGGTGCAGTCAGACCAGGGGAGCAATTTTACATCCAAATTGTTCAAGCAAACCCTTCAGTTGCACGGTATATGTTCTGTAGTGTCGTCAGCCTACCATCCCGAGAGTCAGGGAGTCTTGGAGCGGTGGCACTCGACCCTGAAGAGTATGCTACGCTGTTACTGTGCAGAACATGACACTGATTGGGATTTGGGTCTGCCGTATGTTCTGTTCGCTGCACGTGAAGTCCCAGGAGAGAGCCTGGGGTTCAGTCCAAATCAACTAGTCTTTGGCCATAATGTGAGAGGACCTTTAAGTATGGTGAAAGAGATCTGGGAGGGCGAAGAGAAGCCGGGGTCTGTACTTAAATATATCCTTGAGAGCCGGGAGAGACTTATAGGTTGCATGGCAGCGGCAGGTAATAACTTGGTTAATGCACAGGCGGTCATGAAGCACCAGTATGACGCCAAGGTGAAGCTTCGGGAGTTTTCGGTGGGTCAGGAGGTAATGTTGCTTTTACCTTTGCCTGGACACCCCCTTTCTGCCAAGTTTATTGGGCCGTATGTGGTGGCTAAGAAACTGTCCGACCTTGATTATCTCGTTGCAACACCTGACCGTAGAAAAAAACATCAGTTATGTCATGTTAACCTCATGAAAGAGTATGTGAGACGCCCCTCAGAGCCTCTCACTGTCCCTGTGCTGGCCTGCAGCGGCCAGGGTGGAGAAGGAGGTGGGGACAGTCATGCTGCTGAGGAGGATAGCTGGGACTGTGTCATTTCCGCGGAACAGTGGGCGGGGAATACTGAACAAGAGGCTAGGCAAGCTGTAAGTCACCTGCCTGAGCACCAGGGTGCTGCTGTCCTAGGCCTGTTCAGGTCATACCCCTCTGTTTTCGCCGAACACCCAGGTCTCACTACTCAGGTAACGCACGACGTGGACGTCGGTGATAATGTGCCCTTCAAGTCAGTGCCCTACCGTGTGCCCCCGGTAAAGTTGCCAGCTTTACGGGAGGAGTTAAAGTACATGGTTGAGAGAGGGATGATCACTGAAGGTTATGTGAAGTGGACATCACCCGTCACGTTGCAGCCAAAACCTGACGGCAAGGTGCGGTTCTGCATAGATTTTCGTAGGCTAAATGGCTTGACCACTACCAACCCTTACCCTTTGCCTCGAGTTGACGACAGCGTGGACAAGATAGGGAATGCAAAGTACCTTACTAAAATTGATCTTGTAAAAGGCTACTGGCAAGTACCCCTGTCGGACCGAGCTAAGCAAGTTTGTGGTGTTGTGGTAGATGGCAAGACCTACCAATGTAACGTAATGCCTTATGGGCTTAAGAACGCACCTGCCACGTTTCAGAACCTGATGAACGATATTTGTGACGAAATCCCTAACTGCACGGTCTACCTTGATGACGTGATAGTGTATGATGACAATTTTGAAAATCACCTAAGGCACTTAGAGACCCTGTTTGGGAAGTTGCACGATGCTGGGCTGGTGGTGAACCTGAGGAAGTGCGAGTTTGTAAAGGCTACTGTGCAGTATCTTGGCTTCGTGGTCGGGTTAGGCCGGGTGTGCCCCCCCCTGAGCAAGATACAGGCTATCAATATGTTTCCCAGGCCCACCACTAAGCGCCAGGTCATGCGGTTCCTAGGTATGATAGGCTATTATAGGCGCTTCATCCGGGGATACTCTACTGTCTTAGCACCGTTAACTGATCTACTGTCGAAGTCAGTGAAGTTCTGTTGGGCTGCGGAGTGTCAAGGGCTTTCGACCTAGTCAAGCACCTGCTGTGTACACATCCGATTTTGAGAGCCCCAGACTTCTCCAGGAGTTTTCAGCTGGCGACTGATGCCAGCGGTGTGGGTGCCGGGGCAGTGTTACTGCAGACTGATTCCGAGGGCTTGGAACACCCAGTGAGCTTCTTTTCTCGCAAGTTTAATTCGGCACAAAGGAATTACTCGACTATAGAGAAGGAGCTTCTTGCTATCGTTTTGTCGCTCAAACATTTCGAAGTTTATGTTCCAGCCTACGGCCCGGTAGTGACGATTTATACGGACCATCATCCCTTGAAATTCCTAAATCAGTTTCACAATCGGAATATGCGGTTGACCAGGTGGTCCCTAATGCTCCAAGAGTATAATCTCAACATTCAGCATATTGCCGGGAGTGAGAACGTGATAGCAGATTGTCTATCAAGGGTTGATGATCCAGGATAGTCGTGCACGGTGTGTGGGTTGAGCAGGAGTAAAATTAGGCTATCATAACGCCGTCCAAAAAGATTATAAAACAATAAAATAAACGAGAATTTTTTTTTTTTAGTTTTGTAAGTCTTTATTGTTGTAGCATGATGCATGCGATATTGTGTTTTATGTATAATTCACACTTCAGTTGTTGTGCACCTTTTGCAATTAGTGGCAGCTAAGGGTAGCAGGTCGGTTGGTTGCCTGTCAGATTTTGATAATGCTTCTAAGGTCGATTATCTAAAATCTTGGGGGGGCTGTGACGCACCCAGTGCGTGGCAACGCAACCTGATTGTACTCCTTGGTACTCCACTGTACCGCCACTGTGTGGTACCGCTGTACCGCTGTACCGTGCTGGCTGCTTATATTGAGTGTGACAACGTATAACTATGTTCTTTGTATCTCTGCAAAGGTCTCGTCATGTGCTAACTAGTGGTGGGTTTTGTTTTAAGCCATGTCGAGACCTTCCATTTAATATGTAGTATCAATAGAGAAGTTGATAGATAAGACAATGGGAGTTCAGAGAGAGAGAGTGAGTTAGTTTTCAGAGCGAGAGGGTAGCAACGCGCCACGCTGCCGGAGTGGTGGTTGTCAGACGTATGGACCGGTTGGCAGCCTTGCGCTTATAGCTAGGTGCGACAGGGTTGGTAGTCCATTGCCGCCTGCCTATGCTGCCTGGGTTGCCCATGTTGTCGTACTGCACATTGCCTGGAGGCTCGCTGTGTGTTCCATGATCAGGTTGCCTAGAACCTTTGAGATTCTAACATCCCTTGCCCTCTCTCCCAATTTCTCACGGTTGCACTCTTTCTCTCTGACGACATTACTCTCATTTCATTCTTCTCTCTATTTAAATGCATACCCTTCCCTTGAGGTCCTAAAGGAGTTTCAGCACTCACCTCTCGTATTACTCTTAGGACAAGCATATATTTACATGTATTAGATTTAAGGGGTTAATGTGAACAGCGATCTTCTTGATGAGGATAGTTGGTGAACGTTCTACATGTTCACGAGTTATATGCCCAGCTCATCATCCAATTTGTGACTAGACTAGTGCCATGTGTAAGAGCCCGACCATGCCCAGGAGTTGTCTGTAGAGGGGCGAGGACTTAGCCTTGATTTGCCTACCGAGCCAGGAGCGAGTGCAGTACCAGAGACTACAGCTCGCTCGTAGTGCCGGTATAGTAGAGTAACGTAATTTATCTGTCCTTGTGTTCTCTGCAGTCTTTTCCTGGGTTCTCGCTTTCGGTGCTGGGACTCGTTGTTCCTGTGACTTGGCCTGCTAGCTAGAACACATGGGGATGATGAGTGGGTGATATCTTTATTTTACTATGCATTGCAGCTCTCTTTAAGTTTATGTATGTAACACTTTACAATACACATTACTCACACACAAGACAACACTATTAATACTTTCATGTATCAATTAACTGCACTGTCGTTTTGCTGCTGTTTCCGGAGTTCTATTGCGTAGGGCGCATACGGACTCAGAGGGGAGACAGAGTGAGAGAAGCGAAGTAGCCTATGCGGTAGTAGGCTACCGGCGCAGTACTGTTGCCTGCAACCTTTTAGTTATTCCAAGTATAGATTCATTCTTATAATAAGTGACTACTATTTATGTTCCTTCCATGTGTATTATTAGGTATCTACTGGATCATGAACATCTTGTATGCTACATGCTAGTGCATGTTAGTAGGGGACAGTTATTCTAGTGCACGCGCTTTCAAGTAGGCGTGTACATTTGTCATTTAGCATTTCACTGTCATACCTTTAGCCTGCTTCTATTCTACATTATTAGAGGCTTAATATTAACGTAGTTTCTTGAGTATTGCATTTCTTTAGTCATAACGTAACCTATAAATGTCTGAGGGAGTTTAGCCTCATAGCCTACCCCTGTTGTACACTTTCGCCGAGTTAAGGTACCTCGTTACCATAGACGATAACTCTGTAGGGCGTTGGTGCTTTTGTTGTCTGGAGCATATAGTATTTGGGACTGGAATCGAGCGTGTCGTTGTCACATAAGCCATTTCTGTCCTACGATCAAGAATCCCGAATATGTATTGCCGATCCAGCCGTAACACTGGGTATTCAGGATTTCTAGGAATTCCTGTTTTAATTGGGATGGGTTGTCCTTCTTAGTTTTTAAGGTTATGAGATCTGTGTGAGTTTTAGGAGGGGTATACTCCCATGGTGGGACTGGAGGTACCATGGGTTGCGTTTGGCAGCCCAGAAAAATACGGGCCTTCCTGTGTATGATCTGGCCTATTCTTTCTCGGAAAGGTGATTTGAGGGTCCGGTTCTCCTGATGTCGTATTGGTATGTTGCGGAGAGATGCTGAAAAAGGGTGGGAGGGGGGGGCGTTATATGTTTTTGAGAAGTATGAAGAGCACTGTAAGTCTCTTCTGGTGGTTAGGGGGATTAGGTTAGTTTCACACTAGAGGCTGGCTATTGGTGATGATTTGAGACCTCCTGTTATGATTCTCATAGCAGTATTTTGAATCACCTCCAGCTTGTGAAGGTGTACTGGTGTGGCTGAGGTGTAGGCCTGGGCACAATAGTCTAGTTTGCTCCTTATGTATGCTATGTAGAAGGTTCGTAAGGAGGTAGCATCGGCACCCCAGGTTGTTCCAGTAAGTGCTCTCATGATATTGAGTCTTTGATTGGTGCATTGTGTAAGGTATTCGATGTGGTATTTCCATGTGAGGAGTGGGGCATCAAAAATTACTCCCAGATATTTATGAGCAAGTGTTTGTTGTAGATCTTCTCCATTGAGTATGAGCCGTAGGGGGTCTTACATTTTTCTTTCTGGTAAAGATTTGATATACTGTCTTTGTTGGGTTGATGGTTAGTTTTGCTTTGTTAATCCAACGTCCTAAGGTGTTGAGTGCGTCCTGGATTTGCTGTTCCGCTATTTGAGGGTTGTGATCCGAGGCATATAATGTTATGTCATCGGCATATTGCATTATCTTGGCGGGTGCTACTGTTTGTGTGTCGGATAGGTACGCTGTGAAAGGGGGGGGGGGGGGGGGGTTAGTGAGGAGCCCTGAGCCCTGAGCTAATCCTTTATTGTGTTTGATAGGATTTGACATTTGGCCTTGGATGTACACTTGGCTTATTCTGTTGGGATAGAAATGCTTGTAGCCACTGTAGCAAGTTCCCTTGTACACCAAGGCCGGCTAGTTTGGAGAGCAAGAGGTCGTGGGGAACTGTGTCAAAGGCTGATGACAGATCTAAATATACAACAATGCATGTCTTTTGGTTTGAGAGTGAAGAGAGGATTGCTTGTTCTAGGTTAAGTACCTGGTCTACTGTTGAGCAGGT
Organism: Lithodes maja; assembly: GCA_037953745.1. Classification (NCBI taxonomy): domain Eukaryota; kingdom Metazoa; phylum Arthropoda; class Malacostraca; order Decapoda; family Lithodidae; genus Lithodes; species Lithodes maja. Next base: position 24,167 of record JBAKBP010009357.1, read on the forward strand.
GGTTCTGAAGCCAGCCTGTATTGGTGGGATGATATTGTTTCTTTCTAGATGCCAAACTAGCCTCGTGTTTACCATTCTTTCGGCTAGCTTGCTCAAGGTTGGTAGGAGGGTAATAGGTCGGTATGATGGGGAGAGGGATGGGTCTTTTCCTGGTTTGAGGAAGGGGATGATGATGCCCTTCTGCCATGAGTGAGGGAGCTTGCTCTGTTTCCAGGTTGTGTTAATAAGGTTGAGTAGTTGGGGGCAGGTATTTTACGAGTTCATACGGTATGCGATCTTGCCCCGCTGCTTTGCCTGTAGGAAGGTGGGTTATTGCCGTTTCCAACTCAAAATGGGTGAAGGCTTGATTCATTTGATTGGGCCGTTTTGCGGCTGTGAAGATTTCGTTGTTAATTCTAGCGGTTTCTTCTGGGTCTGCAGGGGGTTCTTGTTGCTGTTTTGACTGTATATGGTTGGCTATTGCGTCTGCTCTGTCTTTTGGTAATAGACACATTTGTCCGTCTCTTATAAAGGGATATATATGTTGGGAATGATGGACGGCCTTTAATGTTTCGGAATCTGTTCCAGACTTCTTTTAGTGGTGTTTCATGAGTTATTTCGCTGCAGTATTTCCTCCAGGAAGAGGTGCATGTTGACTGAGTGGTTTTCTTGGCATAAGCAGTGGTTTTCTTGACCTGGATCCAGTTCTGTAACGATTTTGATCTCCTTTGTTTCTGAATCGCTCTTCTGCGAGTAGCTACCGCTTTGGAACACACTTCATTCCACCATGGCCTTAACATTTTGTTGGAGGGTTGACCTGATGTGCATTTAAAATGTTGTTTGGCTGCATTGTTTATTGATTCGGTCAGATTGTTGTGCATATTGTGGGGATCTGTGGAGCTGGTTTCTGGGATTGTAACTGAATTTTGCCAACATTTTCAGTTGAATTTGGAAGGGATGCACCATTTGGGTAGTGCTACTGGGTAAATTGGAGGGGTGAAATTTTTAAATACTACGTGTAGGGGGCGGTGGTCTGTACCTAGGTCAGGTCCTACTTTGGATGTTATGTCCGCAGATAGTATTCCTGATCCAAAGCAGATGTCAATCGTAGACGTGTAATTTGTTTGTAGGTTGAAATATGTTGGGGAAAAGGGTTCTGATAACAGGCTATAGTTGGTATTTTGCATGTACGGTAGTTATAAATTTTGTTTCCGGCAGTGTTGGGTGTCTCTCTGCTCCAAGATAGATGGTTGGCATTTAGGTCACCTATCACCATGAATGGCGAGGTGACTTGTTGGATGTACCGTAGTGATCTAATTCTTGATGTGATATCGGACCGCCAGGATTATATGTGCCAATGATGGATAATTGAGTATTCTGATATGATAGTGAAATTGCAAGGATTTCTAATGTACCATTGGGAAATGGCCTGAGTTTAATTTCTTTAATAGGAAGCTCTTGTTTCATTAAAAATAATATTCCTCCACCTGGTCTTCCAAGCCTGTCTTTCCTCAGAGTTATATAAGGTTTTAAGTTGGGTTGGTATTTTTCTTTTAGCCACATCTCTGTTATTATAGCTATGTGTGGGGATTTATAATTAAGGTAGTTTTTTAACTCTGATAATGATGTCTTAAGGCATTTTGCATTCCAGGTCATTACTTGTAATGGAGCCATTATTGTGGTCGTTTCTTAGTGGAGTTCCTAGAGGGTCTTCCACGGATTATCCGTCAGCTGCGATGGTGGGTGTTGTTTTTGGGTATTTGTGTGGTTTTGTGTTTTTCTTGTGTTGTGTGCTTCTTGGGTAGTTTCTGCAATGTTAGTTGGAGCTTGGGTGATGGGAGGTGTTTGTTGATCTTCACCATGTGTTTCCCTTTTTTCTGGTTGTTCGTTGGGTTCATCGTTGCCATGATTATTCAGATTTTCGGAAACGTTATCCGTATCGGGTTCTGTCTGTGTCGGACCTGTCGGTGGTTGGCTTTGTTCTGCTGGTGTAAGTCTATTTCCAAGCTGGCAGTGGGAGGTGCTATCTGAACCGTTGCCTGTATCAGACTCCCCTTCTTGCTGTAGTAATAAGTCCGGGAGTCATAATATTAGAACCAAAACCTTCACTGTGCACTAAGGTCAATAGATAATATTTCGGTTCTGTCATGACTGTTCATGCTTAACATATAGTGGAGAACTTTATATCATATTCAAATAATATGTAATGGCATTGTCTATGGTTGTATTATATTGAAATAGTAATAGGTATCTATTATAATAGGATATATAGTATTAAGGCGAATATACACTGAATGCCGAATGATCGCTATACTGGGACTAAACACTGTTGCCAGATACGCTTTAACTCTTACTATCGTAAAACATAATGGGATATATTTATTTGCATAATTTAAAGTACCGTGGGCATTATAATATGAATTTCATATTTCTTTGTAGTTATATTTTCATGACTTAGTGCTACAATGTTGGCTGTCCAGGGTTATATGCATGGTTGAAGTTAGTCTTGTGACTTGGTAATAGTCATCGTAGGGTAAACTCGAGCTGTGATTGGTCCTAATTTACCCTATGGCATCTACCAGTCTCGACTTGGTAAATATGCCCCCCGGACCCCCCTAGAGCTCGCGCCTTCGGCGCTCGCCGCTCCGTCCCGCTATAATGATAACAAAATAATAAACCATAATGATAACACAATTCACATTTTGTGGATTGACACCCTGATTACTGTTTACTAAAGCTCAGGTAGCCCAGCTTGTCCTACTCTGGTGCAAGCCGGTTGGATGGGTATGATATAATATGTGTGTGTGTGGGTGTGGGTGGGTGTGTGAAAGAGAGTGAGAGTGAGTGTGAGAGAGAGAATATAGATTGATTCATTGAAAGATAGATAGATATAAATATATATACAGTATATAGATAGATAGAAAAATAGATACAGAACATTAAATAACAGGTAATCTAAAAAAACACAGGTGAAAGTAATACATAATATGAGAATTACAGTACATTTGGATACCATGGGTGTCATTATATCACCAACAAATACCTTAAAATAAACATCGAGAAGTTATACGAATCAAATATATCATAAAGGCAATTCCACTACATTAACCTCTTATACCAGCGACGTGCTTTAATTTTATTCTAGGTAAATTGCGACGATTTTGTGCAGTTTAAGAAGGATTTGTGGTAGTAGAAAGGGTTAAGTGAGATAGTTTGAAGCCGGTTAATTGCTTGAGGTCCTTCTTATGTTGTAATTTTATTCTAGCTAAATTGAGACGATTTTGTGCAGTTTACGGAGGATTTGTGGTAGTAGAAGGGGTTAAGTAAGATAGTTTGAAGCCTGTTAATTGCTTGAGGTCCTTCTTAACCCTTAACTATCGGCGCGCAACATAAGTCGAGTATAATAAATCTGGACTATCTGGCGGCGCTCGACATAGGTTGTGTGGCAATTTCAGCACGTAATGTTGCTGAGAGAGCGAGACAAGTGGTGGCAGGAGAGTAGCGAGCGTATGACTGCTCCAGACCACCGCGGCGAACCTACTGACACGAATCCCACCTCCTCCCTCCCTCTCTCACTCGCTATATACGGAATTGTATGGGGAAAGTGCCTAATTACATGCTTTTTGCACTCGCGTTGCGCGGTTGTTGCAAGAAAACTAGCCATCATAAAAGGATCGTTATGGTGTCATTGGAAAGCTCTGTTTATGCCCTTTCAGGGATAGATACTTGTTTTACGCTCTGGGTCTTATTTAGGCATGAAAATGATCACGTAAACAGCCCTATTTTGGCTAAAAACACCCCGCTGGGCGGTACATATAAATAAACCGCCTAGCCCGCTAATAAGGTGTTAAACAGAACACAATCATCTATTAGTAGCACATAATGCAAAGGCCGGAACTGGTACTGAAGGGTTAACGTAAACACCTGCCCAATCAAACACCAGCAAGGTTTTTTATCAACAACATGTGTCATGGCTCAATTAAGGGGGGATGGACGTATTTATTTATCTCTATATTAATTATTATTATTATTATTATTATTATTATTATTATTTGTTTTTAGTTTCTTCCATAGACCTCCATCAAGCTTAAACAAATACCCCCAAGAACCCCCTTCTAGATAAATTTGTTCATTTTTCGATAGAAACATTTCTCGGCCGAAGGTCGATTCCTCTTAAATTACAGGCTTGCAATCGCTCGCCAGGAAGAAATCGACAACTAAATTTCATGAAAGTTCTTAAATTTGGCAACCAAAAAGGGTAACAAAAAAATTGAAATCGCCAAACTAATGGGCCGTATGTCTTAAAATCTGAATACTAATGGGGCTTAGCATGAGGGAGAAGCGGTGCCAGAACCCCCCCCCCCCCTTAAATAAGTAGATTAAGCTGCATTCAGACGATCTTAACGGATAGAGATCCTTTCTAAGCTGAATGAAGCCGTCTAATAGTTGTCATAATATAACCCCAAGGATGTCACCGATACTGAATAGGTTACCCCGATTAAGCCAGTATGTCAAGTTCACTGGGAGGAAACTACAGTGATAATGCAATAGGAAATTAGAAAGTAGTTATACGAGGTGCCGTTGTAAAGGCTTATTCATCAATACCTTCACCTGACCTGACCTGGTGATTGCCAGGACCCGCGGCGGATTAATTGATACAGGGGCGACTTTAACCTGTTCTGTACCGGCGAGGTCTTTTTCATTCTCTTCTAGCTATATTTAGACGATTTAGTGCAGTTTAGGACTGATATATGGTAGCTAAAAGGATTAATTGAGACAGTCTGTATAACCTTTGAATGGGTAGACGTCCTTCCTAAACTGAATAAAATCGTCTAATCAAAGCCAGACTATAACACAAAGGACGTCACCGGTACTGAATGGGTTAATATGCCATGTATAATATGCCAAAGAGAACACTCGGCGACACATGTCAACTCACCAGTCGTAATCATTGGATGCCGGTAAGACAAGATAAATACATTCCGTTCCTCGCCACACACACACACACTATATTTTCTATGAAGGCGCAGTGTTAAGTAAGTACCTTCACTCCACAGTAACAATGACCAGAATGCTGTAAAGGAGTGCCGAAGAACCTGTATATATAGCCTCATTTGGCGCACGGGAAGTTTCCTTTGCCGCAGGTTGCATCATGACCACGTGACTTTGTTTTGATGCGTGGTGGAGCAATCTGGTGAGAGAATTGCGCAACTTTACCTCCATCTGTCCCGGTCGCCATGTTGTATACCAAGGGAGATAGAAAGATTAACCCTATCAGTATACTAATAATAATTCTTACATTCTATTTTATTTACTATTAGACGATTTTAAGAAGTTTATGAAAGATCTGTTGAAATTGATGGGTTTAATTGAGATCAAGTTCACCCCTTGATTTTTAGAGGTCCTTTTTAAGCTGTATACAATCGTCTAGTGTTAGACAGACAATCGTCCCATTAGTTTGGCGATCTTAAGACCATTCATGTTTTAGGTGTCGATTTTGTCTTGCCAGCGATAGCAGGCTAGCGAATGCAGTTAGAGAGAGGGTAAATAGAAATGAGGTGGTTCGGGGGTTGTGGAAAGGAGTGGGGGTACCAGGAGTGATGTATGGGTTAGAGGCATTAGGTTGTACAGGGAAGGATGTGCAGGGAATGGAGAGAATGCTGAACAAGGTGGGTTGGTTGGGCCGAGGAGCAAAGCAATGGACAACAGTGAAGAGGAGATGTGGGGCGGAGTACGTTTCAAGAAAAATAAGTCAATCGAAGTTAAAATTCAGAGTTAGGATCGAGGAATCGGAGGAGACATGGATTAGGAGTGTGTATGCATGGGTAGGGTATAGGAGTAGGTGGGGAAGGGAATGCAGAGCAAGACAGAAGAAACTATGGATGAGACTAGACAGGGGGGGAGAGTGGAGGAAGGTAACAGGTGAAGTGGTTGCAAGGGGGAGGACACTGGAGGTGATAATACAGAACAGAGTGGAGGAGGTGGGAAGCGAGGAGTAGAGAGGAGGAATGGAGAGAAAGAGCTCCCTGAAGATGTACAGTAAGAAGGAGAGGCCAGGTAGAGAAGGATATTATGATGGAGGCTTAGGGTCGAGCCTACTATTTACAGTAAGGGCAGGGGCATGGGAGGTAAACTCTAGAACCTGAAGGTGGAATGGGGGGCAGAAGTCATGTGAAGAATGCTGGGTAGGAAGAGAGAGAGTGGAAGAGACTGTGGAGCAGATAGTGACTGAGTGTGAACTGTATGTAGAAGAAAGGGATGAATTAGAAACCCAGATGAGGGGATGTGTAGGAGAAGAGAGATGGGAACAAGTTAAGGAGGAGGAAGACAGAGGAATAGCATAACTGGTGGGGTTAGAAGGAAGGGAGGAAGAACACGTGGGGCGAAGAATGCAGATAGTCAAAAAGTTCCTGAGGGGAGGTTAACAACTTGCATATAATCTGCTGTCGACTACCCACTTCGGAAACGTGCTTGTTCTCTTGGCTGATTTGAATCTAGTGTTCTACTTATCCGGCTGGTGAAGATTTTAGTGAACAATTTATACAAAACAGAAAGCAAGCTAAGTGGTCTATAGTTACACAGTTGTTTAGCATCACAGTTTTTTAGCATCTCATTTCTTTGTGAATGAGAATAATGGTGGCATTTTTCCAGGCTTTAGGAACCTTTCGACATTGCAGACAATTTGTGTATAGTTTTGCTGGTTCAGTAAGTGCAACATCGCAGCCATCACGTGCATCTTTGATTTGGTCAATAGTAAGATTGTCGTCACCACTTGCTTTACCTCTCTTTGCGAGCTGTCCTAACTTCTATTGTTACCGCGGGTAATGTTACATCAATGTTTACATGTTGCTGAATAATGTCTTTGGGTTTGTCCTCACTGTTGTATAGATTAGTATAACATTATTCAGCTAGACCTACCTTGATTATTTCATCATTGTTGTTAGTTACTTCACCATTTGAGTTTCTTAGGCTCACCATTTGACTTTTCCCTGTACCGAGCCTTTTCTTGGGCACTTTCATACTTCCACCATTTCTTAAAGTCTCTTCAATGTTGGTCATTGTAAAATAATGTTTGGATATCTTCATTTTTTTTTCTTGTTGATGGTCTTAGTTAATTCCACTGTTTCAATCTTGCCTCTGGCTGTTATAATTGCCATATGCCTTCGCTTCTTCAAAAGATCCTTCGTTTTTTCTTTTCTTCTGAAAGCTTACTACAGATGCTCTTGTCTGCTTTTCCTGCTAAACTTAAAGGTGCTTGTGTTATGATTCTGGTAAAGTTTTCATTAATTACTTCTACTGTCTCCTCTACGTCTGCCAGCTGCGAATATATATTCTGAATATCTAGGCTAAACTATTCAGTTCTTTCTCTCAGTGTGCATAATTTTGGTTTGATACTTCTATCTAGCTTGTTTCTTTCTTTATTGAGGTTAACCCTACTCGACATCTCACCATTCTGTGGTCACTTCTAACATTCACTTTGTTCAGTGTGGGGCTGTTACATTTTTAACTCAAGTGTTTGTCTTTGCATAGCGTTTTGTACATCTTCATCAAACTTTTCAATTTCTTCATCAGCGTGTGTTGCCGTTGGAACATATACTTGGATTACTTTAACTTTATAGCCTTTATTAAGTTTAATCATTTTTCCTGCAACTCTCGCAATTTTTCCTTGATACTATAACAATGTTCACATTTCCAGCTAGTCGTTTATTTATTAGGAATCCATTTTATTTACAGTATAGTGACGTCACCCACCGATACTAGACTAGGTCAGCAGTATTAAAGGATACACGATAACCTTAATATTACCGGTACGGAATCTTCCTCTCTCTATTTGATAACACGGAGATAACAACAATGGCCTTTATCAGTACACTCAAAACTATTATTATTATTATTATTATTATTATTCGGTAGACCTAAGCCGCTCTAGATGCTCAGGTAAGATGAGATCTGTCTCTGAGAGAGCAGCGGCAGAGGGAATCAACAGCCCACGGGCTTGCACCCCTGGGCCAATGCCACCACCGTCCGCAGCCCACCTTGCAGTGCCACTCAATCGGCGATCTTGCCAGCACCTAGAAGGAAAAGTAGTACAGTAAAAGAGACAGACAGAAACGGCTAAGGTTCGGTAGAGGATGCCAAACCTCACTCTGGATATGACCAGCCTTCTCCTGAGTAGTAGTAGTTTTTGTTTTTGTTGTTGTTGTATTAGAGGGATATATACAGGAGGAGGCTTTAAGCACCAGTCGAACAGGACGGTACTTCCAGAAAAGCCCCCATTTATCTGACCCCTGGAAACGGCTCGCCAAAATGCTCTGGACCACTTCCTTCTACTCTCACTATTAACTTTGCCAACATCCGTAGCCTTTCCTCTAACTTCCATTCTCTGGAACACCACTTCTCCTCTGCCAACCCTGATCTTCTCTTTCTCACCGAAACGCAGTTGTCCGGGTATACTCACAGCAAGCCCTTCTCTGTATCCTCCTACTATCTCTATCCTCAGTTTCAAGCCAAAGGTGGATGTTGCGTCTATGTACGAAACAATCTTGCTTTCTCTCATGTTCCCAACTTGGATTCTTCTGAATTCTTAACTCTCTGGCCATAGCTTTCTTGTCACTCTCAAACTAAATATATCTGCACTGTTTATCTCTCCCCTTATTCTACTGACTATCCAAAATTCTTTGACTATCTAATTTCTAAAGTGGAACACATTATATCCATCTCTCCTTTTGCAGAAATCTCCATCTTAGGAGATTTCAACGTTCACCGCCGCCAATGGCTCACCTCTGTTTCCACTGACCAAGCTGGTGAACAAGCCTACATCTTTTCTATCTTGAACGACCTAGAGCGGTTAGTCCAGCAGCCCACCCGTATCCCGGATCGCTTCGGTGATCGGCCCAACATTCTTGATATATTTCTAACCTCTAACCCTTCTGCTTACATTGTAAATCTTTTCTCTCCTCTGGGCTCCTCCGACCATAAACTTATCTCTGTCACCTGTCCTATCTCTCCAGTACAGCCACCCGATCCTCCCAACCGGCAGTGTTTGTGGCACTTTGGAGCTGCCGACTGGGAGGCTCTTCGGCAGTACTTCTTTGATTTCCCATGGAATGACTTTTGCTTCCGTGGCCGGGGACCCTCGGAGAGTGCTGAACACATTACTGAGGTAATCCTCTCAGGCATGGAAGCATACATTCCATTTTTTTTTCTCTCAGTCTAATGCAAAAAATTCTTGGTTTACTCACGCTTGTTCTACTGCTGTCCGCAACAAGGAGGAAGCATTCACACGGTATCCACGCCTTAAAACTCAAGAATCTCATTCTTCCTATTTTTATGCCCGAAATGAAACCAAATCTGTTCTTCTACTTGCCAAACACTTTCATCAATATTAAATGTACTGAACTATCCAACTCTAGCTCTTCCCAAGCTTTCTGGCATCTAGCCAAAAACCTCTCCAACAATTTTTCTTTCTTGTCTTTCCCTCCCCTTTTCCACTCTGATGGCACAACCATCACTTCTTCCTCTGACAAAGCTGAACTCTTTGCTCAAACTTTTGCTAGAAACTCCATCTTGGATGATACCAGTGCTATTCCTCCCTCTCCACCCCCCTCTCTCCTACTTATGCCTTACATCCTAATCTCTTCTAAAGATGTACTTTCTACCCTCTCTGGGCTTAATACTAAGAAGGCATACGGTCCGGACGGTGTTCCTCCTGTTGTACTCAAAAACTGTGCTTCCGTACTGACTCCCTGCCTAGGCAAACTCTTCGTCTCTGTCTCTCCTGTAACGTCTTCCCTTCTTGCTGGAAGTTTGCTCTCATTCAACCTGTCCCAAAGAAGGGTGACCTCTCTCAACCCTCCAACTATCGTCCAATTGCACTCATCTCTTGTATCTCTAAAGATTTTGAAACTATTCTTGCTTCCAAATTTCTTAAGCATTTCTCTTCTCATAATCTACTCTCAGATCGCCAGTATGGCTTCCTTAAGGGTCGCTCTACGGGTGATCTTCTTTCATATCCTACTAACTCTTGGTCATCCTCTTTTCGGGACTTCGGTGAGACCTTTTCTATTGCACTAGACATATCAAAGGCCTTCAATAGTCTGGCACAAATCTTTAATTTCTAAACTTCCCTCCTTCGGTTTCTCTACCTCCGTCTGTGCATTTCTCTCTAATTTCCTTTCCGGCCATTCCATAGCTGCGGTTGTGGATGGCTATTGCTCACTTCCTCATCCTATCAACTCCGGTGTTCCTCAGGGCTCTGTCCTATCTCCCATTCTCTTTTTAATTTTCATAAATGATCTTCTCAACTGTACCTCCAGTCCCATCCATTCATACGCAGACGATTCTACCTTAAGGCCGCGTCTCACACAGTACGGCCACCGCTCGACAGAGGACGACTTGCACTTATTCGCCGATTGTAATCGAATCACTGGATCACTGCACGATCCTCGCAGGCACACGATTGCTGTACAACAAACCCTCGACAGTCACTCAACACACACACGTCACACGCACATCATACACGCCGGCAACACGACTGTTGTAGAATAAATCGCTGACCGGCGACGCTACTCACTCAGCTATCACAGGTTCGTCATACATTTAAAGTACGTTAAGAGCACGATAATGCCGCTTTTGGTTGACTACCATACGTTTACAGCACAACAGACGCACATACGTTGAATGATAAATACGACAGTTGTAGGCCGCACACGATATTGACACGGCAAAGGAACCGCCCTATGTATATAAGACAAAGAGGCAGACCCAGTAGTGCTAACAGGGGAGTAGGGTACGGACTGGAGGAGAGGGATGGTGTAATTGTTGAAGGAATGGTAGATGGATTAAGGATTATGTTTAGTAATGTGGATGTGTTTACTCAGGACAAGAAAAGAGAACTGATATGTAGGTTGCAGGATGAAGAGGAAAAACCTGATGTCATAGCCCTACAGGAAGTAAGACCAAAAAATGTTAGAATTGAAAGGGAACTGGTGGAATATAGTTTGGAGGGTTTTGAGTTATATGAGAGAAATGCTATTAGAGCAGAGGTTGGAAGAGGACTGTTTATTTATGTAAGAAAAGAGCTCAAGGTTAATGAGGTGGATATGAGACAGCAGTATTGTGAGTATTTGTGTATTGAAGTAAAATGTGTAAGAGGATCAATTCTAATTGCCTCTATATATTGTTACGGCTGGATCGGCAATACATATTCGGGATTCTTGATCGTAGGACAGAAATGGCTTATGTGACAACGACACGCTCGATTCCAGTCCCAAATACTATATGCTCCAGACAACAAAAGCACCAACGCCCTACAGAGTTATTGTCTATGGTAACGAGGTACCTTAACTCGGCGAAAGTGTACAACAGGGGTAGGCTATGAGGCTAAACTCCCTCAGACATTTATAGGTTACGTTATTACTAAAGAAATGCAATACTCAAGAAACTACGTTAATATTAAGCCTCTAATAATGTAGAATAGAAGCAGGCTAAAGGTATGACAGTGAAATGCTAAATGACAAATGTACACGCCTACTTGAAAGCGCGTGCACTAGAATAACTGTCCCCTACTAACATGCACTAGCATGTAGCATACAAGATGTTCATGATCCAGTAGATACCTAATAATACACATGGAAGGAACATAAATAGTAGTCACTTATTGTAATAATGAATCTATACTTGGAATAACTAAAAGGTTGCAGGCAACAGTACTGCGCCGGTAGCCTACTACCGCATAGGCTACTTCGCTTCTCTCACTCTGTCTCCCCTCTGAGTCTGTATGCGCCCTACGCAACAGAACTCCGGACACAGCAGCAAAACGACAGTGCAGTTAATTGATACATGAAAGTATTAATAGTGTTGTCTAGTGTGTGAGTAATGTGTATTGTAAAGTGTTACATACATAAACTTAAAGAGAGCTGCAATGCATAGTAAAATAAAGATATCACCCACTCATCATCCCCATGTGTTCTAGCTAGCAGGCCAAGTCACAGGAAACACCGAGTCCCAGCACCGAAAGCGAGAACCCAGGAAAAGACTGTAGAGAACACAAGGACAGATAAATTACGTTACTCTACTATACCGGCACTACGAGCGAGCTGTAGTCTCTGGTACTACACTCGCTCCTGGCTCGGTAGGCAAATCAAGGCTAAGTCCTCGCCCCTCTACAGACAACTCCTGGGCATGGTCGGGCTCTTACACATGGCACTAGTCTAGTCACAAATTGGATGATGAGCTGGGCATATAACTCGTGAACATGTAGAACGTTCACCAACTATCCTCATCAAGAAGATCGCTGTTCACATTAACCCCTTAAATCTAATACATGTAAATATATGCTTGTCCTAAGAGTAATACGAGAGGTGAGTGCTGAAACTCCTTTAGGACCTCAAGGGAAGGGTATGCATTTAAATAGAGAGAAGAATGAAATGAGAGTAATGTCGTCAGAGAGAAAGAGTGCAACCGTGAGAAATTGGGAGAGAGGGCAAGGGATGTTAGAATCTCAAAGGTTCTAGGCAACCTGGTCATAGAGCACACAGCGAGCCTCCAGGCAATGTGCTGTACGACAACATGGGCAGCCCAGACAGCATAGGCAGGCGGCAATGTACTACCAACCCTGTCGCACCTAGCTATAAGCGCAGGGCTGCCAACCGGTCCATACGTCTGGCAACCACCCCCCCGGCAGCGTGGCGCACCGCTACCCTCTCGCTCTGAAGTCTAACTCACTCTCTCTCTCTGAATTCCCACTGTCTTATCTATCAACTTCTCTATTGATACTACATATTAAATGGAAGGTCTCGACATGGCTTAAAACAAAACCCACCACTGGTTAGCAAATGACGAGACCTTTGCAGAGATACAAAGAACATAGTTATACGTTGTCACACTCAATATAAGCAGCCAGCATGGTACAACGTGGTACCGTGGTGGTACAGTGGAGTACCAAGGAGTACAATCAGGTTACGTTGCCACGCACTGGGTGCGTCACAATATAGAAGCCCAAATAATAGCAGGGGAGAGGATGATAACCTACTGAAAGCAATGGAGGAGATAGATAATAGAGAGAACAAATATAAAATTTTGATTGGAGATTTCAATTTGCCAAGGATCAACTGGGCAAATTGTACTACTCCAACGGGACAGGGTAGCCTGGAAAATAAGTTTATAGAGAAAGTGAGAGATTGTTTTTTAACGCAACATATTGTAGAGATGACAAGATATAGAGATGGGACGCAGGGGAGTGTACTAGATTTGATTTTTAGCAATGAAGAGGATATAGTGGAACATGTTAATGTGGATAGCCCTATAGGTCGTAGTGACCATGCCTGTATAAGCTTTAGTTGTAACATTAAATCGGAGAGGGATAATAGAAGCAATAGAAAAATATACATGTATGATAGAGCAGATTATGAGCTGCTGAGACGGTGTTTGGACATTGACTGGGGGGAATATTTGAACGGTGAAGACGCTGAAGGAATGTGGAGGAAAATTAGAGTCAAACTGGAGAATGCTGTATCCAAAAGTGTACCAGTAAGGGAATATAAGGATAAAACAAAATTGAGGAAAAGAACTAACCCAGAATTGCCAATGAAAAGAAAGCTTTGGATATTGATTAGAAGAAAGAAACGATTGTGGGAAAGATTAAAATTGTTAAAAAAGAACAGGGGGTCTAGTATAGAGGCTAAGGAAGTGGATCTGGAACGCAGACAAATAAACAATAAAATAAGGTGGGAAACAAGGAGGGGGGTGAAGGAGAGGGAGAGAGAGATAGCTAGAAATGTGAAGGATAATCCAAAAATATTCTGGAAGTACATTCAGGAAAAGTTAACAAGAAGAGTAGGGATCCCAGAGCTGGTGGGGGGGTTGAATGATGGGAGTAGAGCGGAGACTGATAAGGAGAAAGCAGAGGTGCTGGGGAAATACTTTGGGGGGGTACTAACAGTGGAGTCGGAGGATGCAGTGCCTACTATTCCCATCAAACAGGCGCCGGCACTAGAACTAGTAGAGTTTTCCTATGCTAGAATAAGAAGGGCTATAGAAAAAATGAACAGAAGTAAGTCACCGGGACCGGATGGGATACACCCAAGAATCATAAAGGAAGGAGGGGAGATGTTAGTAAAGCCATTGAAAATGTTATTTGAGGTATCGTTTAATACAGGACAAATCCCGATGGACTGGAGAGAGGCGAACATAACAGCTATATTTAAGAAGGGAAAGAGAAATGACCCAGGGAATTATAGACCAGTCAGTTTGACAAGTGTTGTGTGTAAACTAATGGAAACGGTAATTAGAGAAGGAATAATGGATCATATGAAGTCAAACCAACTTTTCAGTGGGAGACAGTTCGGATTCTTGCCGGGGAGGTCGACGGTACTACAGCTAATTAAGGTGGTAGATGATTGGATGCAAATTCTAGAAGATGGTGATGTAATAGACGTGGTATATTGCGATTTTATGAAGGCCTTCGATAAGGTCCCACATAAAAGGTTAATAGAGAAAGTTAGAAGCTATAATATAGGGGAGAAATGTGTGAAATGGATAGAAGCCTTCCTGAAAGATCGGAGACAGAGGGTACTGGTGAATGGAATAGGCTCGGGGTGGAGGGAAATTACAAGTGGGGTACCTCAGGGATCTGTGTTGGGACCACTGCTGTTCGTTATATTTATCATCGACTTGCCTGAAGTTATAACTAATGGAAGTGAGGTATACCTGTATGCGGATGACACTAAACTGTATAGAAGAGTGAGGAGTAAGGAAGATATGGGTTTGCTTCAAGGAGATGTGGAGGGCATGAAGGGATGGTCTGAGCATTGGTTAATGCCTTTTCATCCAAAAAAATGCAAGTACATGCGGATTGGGACCAGCAAGATAGACAAGGTAGGATACAGTATGTATGAAGCGATGGAGGAAGTGAGTGCAGAAAAGGATATAGGAGTAGTGATAGACAATAAGTTAAATTTCTCAGAACATTTAGCGGAAAAGATAAACAAAGCCAATAGAATTGTAGGGCTGATAAGGAGGACATTTGTGTCACTTGACGAAGAAATCTTCAGGAATCTATATACAGCGCTGGTTAGGCCGCACCTGGAATATGCAAACCAGGTGTGGGCTCCATATATGGTAAAGGATATAGAAGCAGTGGAGAAAGTGCAGAGGAGAGCTAGCAAGCTGGTACCAACGTTGAAGAACGCAGGCTATGAGCAGAGGTTGAGGACACTGGGGCTTCCGACACTGGCATATAGGAGAAAGAGAGGGGATATGATAGAGACTTTTAAGATAGTGTCAGGAAAGTACGATGAGGAGGTGTGTGAAGGTATCTTCTTGATGCGGGAGGGAACAAGAACGAGAGGACACTCTAAGAAAATTTACAAAGAAAGAAATAGGCTTGAGAAGGCAAAGAACTCATTTTGTGATAGAGTGGTAAATGAGTGGAACGCACTGCCCCAGTATGTAGTCGATTCCGAATCAATAAGGGAGTTTGAAAGTAATCTTGATAAAGCATGGGGAAGACAAGATTTGAAGTTTGATTATAAAACAAAAATACAGAATAGTAAAAATGTTGCGTCTGCTACCGACGCCACCAACACCGTGAACGACCGCAGCAGTGCAAGTACTGGTACTGAGCTGGATACACAGGCATAGTTTGCCTTTTTCCAGAGGATCTACTGTAAGAAACTGTAAGAATATACCGGTATATATATATATATTTGAAATCATCGGCAGATTTAGAAGCACCTATGAAGCTTTAATAGGCGAAAAAATGCTGATAAATAAGCACAAACCAGAAATAAATCTTGTCAATAATAGTTGAAGGTTCATTATTGGGTACAATTGGTTGCTTTTTGGGTGTTCATGTAGTTTGGTTTTTCATTTTATTTCGTTTAATTTTCACCATATTTTGAGTTTACATATAGAGTTCAAATGTGTTCAGTTAATCAGTCCCTCATCGTCTTTCATTGGAGACTGGTGGTATCATGGTGAGTTCCGATTTGTTTCTGACAATTTTCCTTTATGTGAATTTTCAACATTTATCTTTTGTTTCTTAGAGTCAAGTAATTCAAATGTACTTTTTTGCTTTATGTTGTGGTTCGATGTGATTAGGATTACTATGATTTGCTTCTAATTTTACTAGATAATTTGAAATGTTTTGTAGAGTCCTTCATTTTATTATTCTCGTTTATTATGATTGCTTTTGCTAAGTCTTGTCCTCACATGGTTGGATATTAGCATAATACTTTGGACGCTGTTTAACGGTAGGTTAAATTTTGTTTAATAGATTTTAGCCTTTACAGTTCAGAATAATATTTGAATTGAAAAAGAAATGATAATATAAATTTGATATCTTATGCGTTTTGATTTCTTTTGTTGCATTGAGATTTAGCAATTTTGAATTTGATGGTGTCTAGCCGTAGATTTATTTTATATTTAAACCTTGCCTAGTTGGCCAAAATTATGTTGTTTAATTGTTTTTTAGATAGGCAAATTGCCACGTGTTCAACAATGCATTACATTTTAGTGATCCTGTTTTAGCAATATATACAGAGTTATACTCAATTTTTAGGATCTGTTGGTAACCCTTTCCTGAGGATGGCTGCGTGACGTCGCCGAAAATTAGAATAAATCATGATGTTCCACAACGTATTTCTTCTCATTGCCCTACTACTATATATATATATATATATATATATATATATATATATATATATATATATATATATATTTATTTATAAAAACACCCCGTTCTTAACATTAATCATCAATTACAAACCCCAATATACTTGAATAAAACTATAATAATAATACCCTGTTGTTAAGTAGTTGATAGGTGAATGTATACCTATATCATTACACGATCTGGTATACACTGACTTTGATGCAGTATATCATTAGTTTGCAAGTGGATGTATTTTAGTAAACTTGTAGATGTTTATGTTAACTATAGGCTACACACACACACACACACACACACACACACACACACGCACGCAGAGAGAGAGAGAGAGAGTGAGAGTGAGTGAGTGAGTGAGAGAGAACTACACGCAGACATACAATACAGTATATAGACTAAAATAATACACACACACACACACACACACACACACACACACACACACACACACACACAATATATATAAACTAAATAATACACAACCAAACACGCAAATGCACACACGCACATACACAAACACATACACAATATATATATAAACTAAATAATACACAACCAAACACGGAAACGCACACACACACACACACACGCACAAACACACACACACACACACACACACACACACACACCGTCCGTAGCCTAGTAGGTAGCGCTCTCGTCTCACACACGAGGGATCGGGGGTTCAATCCCCCGGCCGGGCGGAGACAAATTGGGCTTGTCTCCTTTCATGTGTTAGCCTCAGTTCACCTAGCTGTAAATAGGTACCTGGAATAAGTGGACGACGTTGTGACGTCCCATCTGGGGTTGGCAAAAATGGTACAAGGCGAGATGGGTATCATATGGTTCACCTAAGCTACTGGTCAACCTAAGCCTTCGGGTGAGACTGGTACCGTAGTGAGAATGGTACCATACAGATTAACCCTAAGCCTTCGTTTCCAGATGTCGCCAATTGGCTAAAATACAGACTACACACACATCCACAGCCATTCCAACGATACATAAACACTTAACATGCATTTCACGCAATACATTCCCAGTTAAGGAGGCGCGATAATAATGAGCTTAGCTCACATTGCGTGGATTCCCCTTGACGAAACAAGCAAGCAAGTGAATAACACAGCCCGTAGCCTAGTAGGTAGAGCTCTTGTCTCACACACGAGGGGTCGGGGGTTCAATCCCCGGCCGGGCGGAGACAAATTGGGCTTGTCTCCTTTCATGTGTTAGCCTCAGTTCACCTAGCTGTAAATAGGTACCTGGAATAAGTGGACGACGTTGTGACGTCCCATCTGGGGTTGGCAAAAATGGTACAAGGCGAGATGGGTATCATATGGTTCACCTAAGCTGATGGCTACCTAAGCCTTCGGGCGAGACGGTACCGTCTATAGTGAGAATGGTACCATACAGATCCACCCTAAGCCTTCATTTCCGATGTCGCCAATTGGCTAAATACAGACTACACACACATCCACAGCCATTCCAACAGTACATAAAACACTTAACATGCATTTCACGCAATACATTCCCAGTTAAGGAGGCGCGATAATAATGAGCTTAGCTCGCATTGCGTGGATTCCCCTTGACGAACAAGTAACTGAGTAACAAACACACACACAATATATATAAACTAAATAATACACAACCAAACATGGAAACGCACACACACACACACACACACACACACAAACTACTCACACACATATAATATATAGACTATAAAATCATACACAATCAACCATCGATCAGAGGATGACAATGAAGATATCCCAGGATTCACATACGCTCGTTGCACAACATATACACGGGCGTCACACATCAAATTTAACGTTTTTTTAACCGTTTTTCTGCCGATTATCGGCCAGAATTTAGTGCAGCCACTATTTTTTGGCCGATCACCGCCGACCATTTCCGCGCCACTCGACCACCCCTCGCCTACCAGGATACGAGGCGATCTTTTTACAAGATCACAGACGATGTCAGACGATCCCGGAAAAATTCAAATATTTTGAAAAGATCGGCTGTGGTCGGCGGCTAACGTACTGTGTGAGACACGGTCTCAATTAGTTTTCCAGAACGCCCCAGCCAGCAATCCCTCATAAACAAAGGTAATGAAGCCATACAACACTTATCTTCTGATCTAACTACTATTTCCAATTGGGGCAGAGAAAATCTTATTGCCTTTAATGCTTCCAAAATACCAATTTCTCCATATTACTACCCGTCCGGAACTCCCAGAGGACTATCCCAAATACTTCAACAATACAAAAATCAATCCTTCATCTTCTCTCAATATTCTCAATGTCTCTTTTTCTTCTGCTTTCTCTTGGGAAGACCATATTACCAGTCTTGCTAAGGCAGCCTCCAAGAAGCTGGGTGTGCTCAACTACCTCAAGGGGTTCTTTACCCCTGCATATGTGCAGGGAGGATCCTCTCACACCGCACTCCTAGACAAAGTAAAAAGGAAGGCCTTTCGTCCACTCACCAACTCTCTGCAGTCTCTCTCTCTCTTCGCTGCAATGTTACATCTTTCTCGCTATTCTATCGCTACTAGAATAATCAGTTTTCCTCAGAGCTCTCCCAGTGTATTCCACCTCCTCTACGTAGGGTACGTAGTACCAGTCTTGCAACACAATTCCACCACTACTCTGTGCAACTCTCCAACCCAAGAGTGAAATTTAATTTTCAGTCTTTCTTCTATTCAACAGCTGACCTCTGGAACTCTCTCCCAGAATCAGTATTTCCCTCTTCATATGACTTAAATTGCTTCAAACTCCGGGTGTCCAGGCATTTTGGCTCGAACGTCCCTTGATTTTGGCCTTATCACTCTTTCAACTTTGGGGGAGACACTCGGTACAGGCAGTTCTGCCTTTTGTCTCCCTCACTCACATAGAAAAAAAAAGTAGTGACGTCACAAAATACTAGACTACTGTAGGTCACCAGTATTGAAGGGTCCACGATTACCATAATATTACGGACTCTCTCTCTCTCTCTCTCTCTCTCTCTCTCTCTCTCTCTCTCTCTCTCTCTCTCTCTCTCTCTCTGATAACACTGAGATATGCACAAAGGGATTTATCGGTAAGTCCCTGGAGCTGTTGTCTTATCGGGTATTGTGTTCTGTTAGGTGGGTTGCGTGTAGCAGTACTACTACTACTACTACTAATAATAATAATAATAATAATTGGTATGCAATTCTAATAAGGGTGGAATCTACTGCATGTTCAGCTGGATAACACACAAATAATAACATACTGCAGATATACAATGGTTTTATTAACATAAGAGTGTGAACAGAAATACAAGTAACACACAGCAGAAATATACAATATGGTATCGGATATAGTTTATATACTGCCTTCTGTTCAGCTTTGGAAGGCCCTCTAAGAATCAAAGGGGTCAAGTCTATCTCACTTAAGGGGAGGCAAGCCGTTTTTCTGGACCCCCTTCTCCCTAATGTTTAGCCCCACTAGTTTTGAGATTATAAGACGTTCGGCCCATTAGTTTGGCGATTTTAACACCTTTCGCTCCATTTCGTTGTCAATGTGAAGACCTTTCATGCCATTTAGGCTAGGTGTCGATTATTTCCTGGCGAGCGATAGCGAGCCTGCAATTTTAAGAGGAACCGGCCTTCGGCTGGGACAGTTTTCTACCGAAAAATTTACAAATTTATCTTAAAGGGGGGTCTAGGGGGTGTTTTTCTAAGCTTGATGGAGGTCTAGGGAGGAAACTAAAAAAAAAATATATATGAATAAATGAATTAATAGACCAAACAAACGGCCAGCCTCCCCTTAACCTTCTGACTCACACAATTCGTCCCCAAACATAATACAATCGTCTACTAATAGCCAGAAGCAAATGAAGAGGCGTGTTTTTGTATCTTTACAGAGGCGGGTAACAATACAGACCCCACACACTCACCTTTATTGGGATTTATTATATGTCTACAGCATCGATATTTTGTAGTGTAGGCTATATGTTAAGGGGGGTCACCGTTTTTTTTTTTTTTTTATCTTTCTCTGGCTTGTATCCATTCGGCCCCATTCAGCCAACTGTTTTAAGGCGTTTATCCCCATCCAGGTGTTGATTTCTTCCTGGCGAGCGAAAGCGAGCCAGCATTGTATGGAGAAATCCGGCTTCGCTGGAGACATTCTTCTATCGAAAAATTTACAAATTTAGCTTGCTGTCAAAAAATATATATATATATATGCTGGCTCGCTACCGCTCGCCAGGAAAATATTGACACCTGGATGGAGGTAAACGTCTTAAAACAGTAGGCTGAATGTGTTGGAATGGATACAAACCAAAGAGAGAGGGAGAGAAAGAGGTGGGCTCGGTTAATAGACAATAGACTGTCATACAGCTGATGCCCTTGTACCTGACCCTGCATGAGAGATTGGTGATTAACGCACACACAGGAATACGATCACGTGTACACATAATGGCCATGACTCAGATAAACACACATAAGTACACACACGCATGCACAATCACACTCACACAAACACACACACACACAGAGAGAGGGAAAGAGAGACACACTCACACACACACACATACATACACATGAATATGATCACGTGTACGCTTTATGACCATGGCTGAGATATACACAGTGTAAGGTATTTAACCCCTTCAGTACCGGTGCCGTCCTTTTAACTGTAGTCTGGCTGCTATTAGTCGATGTTATTCAGTTTACAAAGGGCCTCCAACAATTAACAGGCTTCGAACTGTCTCACCTAACCCTTTTTACCACCACAGATCCTTCTTACACTTCATAAAATAGTCTAAATATAACTAAAATGAAATTCAAAAGACGTCGCCGGTACAGAAGGGGTCTAGGACACACACCACACACATGCACACGAATACGATCACGTGTAAACATAATGACCATTGCTAAGAGGTAAATATCGTACGGTAAGTAAGATACACACAGGCATGTATACACACAGAGGTAAAGAATGCAGTATAGTTAGAACACACACACAAAGAAAGATATTATAATTAGTCCAAATTCTTAGATGAATATATAAAAGGCAATACAATGCTGTAATATTAGTATCATAAAGCTAGTGGTATCGCAATATATGCTTCAGTCTTAATTAACCCCTTCAGGGCACAAACACGAGCTTCTACCGCTACATTTTGGCTATCATTAGACGATTTTAGGTACCCGGTAGCTTAGAAAGGGTCTCCAGGAATATAAAGGGGTAAATCTTAATTAACCCCTTCTGTACCGGCAACGTCTATCAAATATTATTTTAGCTATATTTAGACGATTTTGTGCAGTTTAAGAAGGATCTGTCGTAGTAAAAAGTGAGATAGTGAGATAGTTTGAAGCCTGTTAATTGCTGGAGGCCCTTTTTAAACTGAATAAAGTCGTCTAATAGTAGCCAGAATAAAGTTGAAAGGACGTCACCGGTACTGAATGAGTTAACCCACTGACTTCCAATGTCTTTCTAAACTGAATGAAATCGGCTATAGATAGCCAGAGTGAATAGGATAACACGTCCTCGGATACTGACAGAGTTAGTATCAGATACCATTAAGGGGAGATTTTTATTTTGCTCCCTAAACTCCCACCAAGTTTTAAAATATACGCCCATTTTTCGGTTCGCTATTGCTCGCCAGGCAAAAAATGACTCCTAAATGGCACGAATGGTCTTAAAATTGACATAAATAGGTCAATAGGTTTTAAAATCAACAAACTGATGGGGCGAATGTCTTAAAATTTCAAGACGAATGAGGGTGAAGGGGTTTCAGAAAAAAAGCTCTTTAGTGAAAATCTCCCCTTAACAGTTAAAGTGAAGAGAGGTTGAATGGCGGACGAGATTATGTTGGAGAAAAAAATCAAGGGTATATGATAGGTAATAATAAATAGGTAAATAGATAAGTAGTTAATAATAAACATGTAAATATGTAATAATAAATAGGTAAATAGATAAGGAGTTAATAATAAACAGGTAAATATGTAATAATAAATAGGTAAATAGATAAGTAGTTAATAATAAATAGGTAAATATGTAATAATAAATAGGTAAATAGATACATAGTTGATAGTAAATAGGTAATAATAAAGTTAATAATAGATAGGTAAATAGGTAATAATTAATAGGTAAATAGGTAATAATAGATAGGTAAATAGGTAATAATTAATAGGTAAATAGGTAATAATAAATATATAAATATGTAATAATAAATAGGTAAATAGGTAATGATAAATAGGTAAATAGGCAATAATAAATAGGTATTGATAAATAGGTAAATAGGTAATAATAAATAGGTAAATAGGTAAATATAATCATGATAGGTAAATTGCCCGTGATTTACCCTTGCTCTTTGTATAGGTGTTTTTTCTATCCTTATATTAAGGGGAAGGTAGTTACTTTTTTCTGAACCCCCTTCTTCCTAATGTTTTGCATATTATTTTTGAGATTTTAAGACGTTCTTTCCGTTAGTTTGGCGATTATGAGACCATTCGCCCCATTTCTTTGTCGATATTAAGACTTTTCGTGCCATTTCGGTGTTGATTTTTCTCCTGGCGAGGGATAGCGAGCCAGTAATCTTAGAAGGGACATTTCTATACCGAAAAATGTACAAATTTATCTTGAAAGGGGGTCTAAGGGGCGTTTCTTTTTGTTTTTACTTGTTAGCTTGATGGAGGTCTAGCGAGGACACTCAAAAAAACAATTTGATAGATAAAAATATAGCCCAAAAAACAAGCACTACCCCCTTAAACGAGGTTGTGACAAGCAATATTCCTGTAACCCCTTCAGCACGATGACGTCATGTTCATCTTGTTCTGGTTACCGTTAGACGACGTTCTTTAGCTTGCATTCTAGCTCTTTAGCTCAAAAGGGGTGACTACGATCTCCGTAAACCCTCTCAATAATATAGATCTTTCTTTAACTATATAAACTCATCTAAAGTTAGTCAAAATAAAAGATAAACAAAGAGCTTATCGTGCTGAAAGGGTTAATACGTAAATCATTATGGACTCTTTAATTACCCTGGTCATACCTTATGATTTATAGTGTACTGTACATTTAGCTGGTTCAAATACTGAAATTTGTATATTAAACCTTTGTATCGTGTTCTAAATGGGACTAATACTTACATTATATATAAATACAGTACAGTCGCGCTAACAAGGGATGTATCGGCACCAATTGTGTTTTGATCAAAAGTTGGTACCAGCAATATTTACACACGATTTCTTCTTTCGAGTGAGATATACTTATATGTTCCTACACTTACCCACCATATCAACATCTGACAGACATGAATACAGCACAGAGCGAGCCAAACGTAATGACAGCTGGGACATGACTTATTAGCGCGACCGTACATGAACTAAAAATATCCAAAGCACATCAGCCTATCCAACGACAGACATAGAACATGAAAATGTAATTAACTTTCAAAACTTGAAGACGCATTTTTACATTTTATTTTTGTTATCAATAGACAGTTTTATGCAATTTAGGAAGGAGGTCTAGGAATCAAAGGGGTAAAAACAACCTCAATTAACTCTCCAGCTACCACAATGTTCTGTCTAAGCTTAATAAAAATCCTTTAAAATTAGCCAGAATAAAATTTTAAACCGCGTCATAAAAAGATAGAGACTCAACAGCCTTGAATTCCCCCTTGGTCTCTGTTTAAACAAATCCACATTACCCCACAAACATTGACTCCCAGATGACTAAACCCACGTGAACAGCGCATGCCCGCCATACAAAGGTATATACTAATTATACATTGGGCGCGTGATCTGTGGGACAATTCGTTACGTATCAATCCCGCATCAATCACATTTCGCATACACTTTAGCTGTAATGACTTGTTCTAACTTTACGTAGTCTAGTCACACTTAATCAGTTATGCCTATCAATGGCGTGATAATTTAATTTAAGATAATTTAAAGGTCAAATGTAGCGCAGGTGGCGAGGCCGAAAATGCCCTTCCTGCGTTTACTGTATCTGTCCACGTGAACAAAGCGTGGTAAACCTTCTCGCTGTTGCCATAAGCGTGGTTCCATAATATTAGCTTACCACTTGTTCCGGTGTACTTACATTACATAATGCAACAGAACACCTTCTTTGCACTAACTAGAGAATTGTGCTATGGTTGCTATGACAGTTTCTAGTAGTTTTTGTATATAGACATTGCGTACTTATCATATACTTTGTCATAGTATCTCTCTATGTATAGTATCTCTCTAGCACCCATATCTTATAGAAGATGGGTGCCGCGCCTAGAAAGTTACAGCCTACCCTAGCCAAGTTACCACACGCCGCTATTTCCTAACACTTGCATAAGCTATAGAAGGTACAGGAGGAGAGGAGGAAAGTGATGAAGGTTAGTGTGAGCGTTTTATCTGGCACTTTCCGTCCTTCCTTAGCAACACGGGAAAATTACAGTGACTCAGCTGGGCCTCCCGAATGTGGTGGAATTTAACCCTTTCAGTACAGGTGCCGTCCTTTTAACTTTATGCTGACTACTATTAGACGTTTGTGTTCAGTTTAAAAAGGGCCTCCAGCAATTAACAGGCTTCGAACTACCTCACTTAACCCTTTTTACTACCACAGATTCTTCTTAAAAACTGCCCAATTTTGTTTTAAATTAACTAGAATAAACATGTAAATGACGTCGCCGACACAGAAGGGGTTAATGTCGTAATACTGAAATGACGATGAATGTATTGGGTGGCGTTTCTGGAAGTTATTATTTTTTATTTTATTTTATTTTATTTTTTACCAGGGTCACCTTGATAGTGTGAAGGGTATTCATCTCTCTCTCTCTCTCTCTCTCTCTCTCTCTCTCTCTCTCTCTCTCTCTCTCTCTCTCTCTCTCTCTCTCTCAGATTAGCAGCTAAACATAGTACCGAAGCCTTGAATACCACCGATGTTTTTTTAGTTACTTGTTTAACCACTTCGGCAACTTCTTCTCTCATCCTGCTCACATCTTTCTATTTTCATCTTTCCTATGTATTCTTATTGTTATTCCTACCACTCCTGTTTTATTTTATTCTTCTTCTTCGTCTTTTTCAACTTCTTCTTCAACTTCAACTTCAACTTCTTCTTCAACTTCAACTTCTTCTTCTTCTTCTTCTTCTTCTTCTTCTTCTTTCCCTTATACATTTCTATTTTATCTTCACTCCTCTTCTCGCCCTTCTTCTTCGGTCTAACATTCCATTTCTCTTATGTCTACTCTTCGTCCTCTCTCTTTCTTTCCCCTGGCCCAGATTAACCTGTTCAGTATCATGAGGTTTTCTTTCACTCTCAACTCTGGCTAGCATTAGACGATTATATAGTCAGCTTTCAAAAACTCCTAGAAAATCGAATCTCGAAAATCTATCTGACTCCCATATTCCATTCTTAAGGGGAGGCAGACCGTTTTTCTGGACCCCATTCTCCTCAATGTTTAGCCCCACTAGTTTTGAGAGTATAAGACGTTCGGCCCATTAGTTTGGCGATATTAACACCATTCGCCTCATTTCCTTGTCAATTTTAAGACTTTTCGTGCCAATTAGGTGTCTATTATTTCCTGGCGAGCGATAGCGAGCCTGCAAATTTTAGAGGAAGCGGCCTTCGGCCGGGACATTTTTCTACCGAAAAATTTATAAATTTATCTTGAAGGGGGTTCTAGGGGGTGTTTTTTTAAGCTTGATGGAGGTCTAGGGAGGAAACTAAAAAAATATATGAATTAATGAATTAATAGACCAAACAAACGGGCAGTCTCCCCTTAACATGAAGGAGAAGGGGGTTACATGACATGGCAACACCATTATGGCGTCACAAATGGATCACCAGGGACGATATCATCTTTATGTTATTATCACAAACAAAACATAAAAATAATCGGTACTATTATCTTACAAACAAATATATTATACCTAGATACCGACAATATATTATACCTAGATACCGACAATATATTATACCTAGATACCGACAATATATTATACCTAGATACCGACAATATATTATACCTAGATACCGACAATATATTATACCTAGATACCGACAATATATTATACCTAGATACCGACAATATATTATACCTAGATACCGACAATTGTATCAATAATGTATAGCTTCGAATATGGTTGAGGAAACTATATATTGGCTCATCATAGTGTATCAGATCGATTTATGAAGGACAATACGATGTTAAAGCTGGTGTCAATGGGCCTCATATTAATCTATCTATCTCTCTGTTTGTCTTATGGAAACACACACACACACACACACACACACACACACACACACACACACACACACACACACACACACACACACACACACACACACACACACAAACTCACACACACACACTCAATAATTAGATCATGACCACTTCCCTGTAGTACGGTACTAAAGAATGAACCCCGTGACACATATTATCACTGTATCAGGTGCCAGTCAGGAGTGCCACACAACACAATGTTAACCAGTCACACACACACACACACAAACACACAGTCACACACACACACACACACACACACACACCCACACACACACACACACACACACATACAGCCACCCACACATACACACAGGCAGTTCTGCCTTTTGTCTCCCTCACTCACTCACATAGAAAGAAAAAAAAACACACACACACGTGAAAAGAAGTCAGATTAGGACAACTAGGACATAAAGTACATGACATTTGTGATGGAAATATACACATACACACTTATGATCAACGACACGTCCTATTAAGGAGATTTATTTTTTTATTCTTGCATTTATTTATAATTTATAATTATTGTTATTTATTTAGTGTTCTCCCTAGACCTCCATCAAGTATACAAAAATACCCCCAAGACCCCCATTCGAGATATATTTGTAACTTTTTTCTATAACAAAAATGCCCCGACCAAAGGCCGATTCCTCCTATATTGCAGGTTCGCTATCGCTCGTCAGGAAGAAATCGACAACTAAATGACACGAAAGATCTTAAAATCGACAAACTAATGGGACGAATGTCTTAAAATCTCAAAACTAATGGGGCTAAGCTTGACGGAGAAGGGGGCCCAGAACCCCCCACCCCCCTTAGATTGAAACATTGGTTGAGTTATCCAGATTAGGTTAGGTCATGTCGGGTTTAGTCAGACTCAAACGTTGACAGCTCAAGTTAATATGGCACCGGTTGAGAACTGCTGGATGAAATAAGATAGGGGCTATATGGGGTGGCACTTATCACTGGCACCCGGGACGGTATTAAGGGGGGTCACCGTTTTTTTTTTTTTTTTAACTTTCTATCCTTTTCTCTCTTTCCCTGGCTTGTATCCATTCGGCCCCATTCAGCCAACTGTTTTAAAATGTTTATCCCCATCCAGGTGTCGATTTCTTCCTGGCGAGCGATAGCGAGCCAGCATTGTATGGAGAAATCCGGATTCGCCGGAGAAATTTTTCTATCGAAAAATGTACAAATTTAGCTTGCTGTAAAAAAAAAAAAAATATATATATATATATATATATATATATATATATATATATATATATGCTGACTCGCTACCGCTCGCCAGGAAAATATTGACACCTGGATGGGGGTAAACATCTTAAAACAGTAGGCTGAATGGGGCCGAATGGATACAAGCCAAAGAGAGAGGGAGAGAAAGATAAAAAAAAGCTAGGTGGGCTCCCTTAATAGTGCCACCGGGTTTATTCTTAATTACAGGGATGTGGTTATGGTCTAGAATCTAGATTATAGTGTGTGTGTGTGTGTGTGTGTGTGTGTGTGTGTGTGTGTGTGTGTGTGTTACTCAGTTACTTGTTCGTCAAGGGGAATCCACGCAATGCGAGCTAAGCTCATTATTATCGCGCCTCCTTAACTGGGAATGTATTGCGTGAAATGCATGTTAAGTGTTTTATGTACTGTTGGAATGGCTGTGGATGTGTGTGTAGTCTGTATTTAGCCAATTGGCGACAACGGAAACGAAGGCTTAGGGTGGATCTGTATGGTACCATTCTCACTATAGACGGTACCGTCTCGCCCGAAGGCTTAGGTAGCCATCAGCTTAGGTGAACCATATGATACCCATCTCGCCTTGTACCATTTTTGCCAACCCCAGATGGGACGTCACAAC
The DNA here is from genome assembly GCA_037953745.1 of Lithodes maja. Taxonomy (NCBI): domain Eukaryota; kingdom Metazoa; phylum Arthropoda; class Malacostraca; order Decapoda; family Lithodidae; genus Lithodes; species Lithodes maja. The sequence continues at coordinate 52,906 of JBAKBP010009357.1, forward strand.
GTCGTCCACTTATTCCAGGTACCTATTTACAGCTAGGTGAACTGAGGCTAACACATGAAAGGAGACAAGCCTTGTCTCCAATTTGTCTCCGCCCGGCCGGGGGATTGAACCCCCGACCCCTCGTGTGTGAGACGAGAGCTCTACCTACTATGCTTCGGGCTGTGTGTGTGTGTGTGTGTGTGTGTGTGTGTGTGTGTGTGTGTGTGTGTGTGTTTTAGAGAGGTGAGAGTGAGAGTGAGAGTGGAGGGAAAGTGGGAGGATTTGTCATACATAATTATAAGTATACATAAACATACTGTGCTACGATACGATATACTACGGTACAGTACAATGACCTGCATTTGTAGCTGTACCACTAACATATAATAAACCCGATACACTGAACGACGGTTGAGGCGACACACGGAATTGACCACTTGCGAGTTCCAGCTATAATGAAGTTAAGGAGAGGTTTTTAGTTTGTTCCCTAAACCTCCATCAAACTCAATATTTCACCCCCTAGACCCCCTTTCAAGATTAATTTGTAAATTTTTCGGTAGAAAAATGATCCGGTCAAAGGCCGGTTCCTCTTAAATTATAGGTTCGCTATCGCTCGCCAGGAAAAAATCGACACCTAAATGGCACTAAAGGTCTTAAGATTGACAGAAATGGGGCGAAAGTTCTTAGAATCGCTAAACTAATGGAGCGAACGTCATATTATCTAAACAAAAAAACAATGGGGCTAAACATGAGGGAGAAAGGGGTCCCCCCAAAAAAATCCCACCAATGGAAATCTGCCCATAAAGTATATATTCAAGCTAACCTGGCAGACATCGGTAACCTGGCAGACATCGGTAACCTGGCAGACATCGGTAACCTGGCATACATCGGTAACCTGGCAGACATCGGTAACCTGGCAGACATCGGTAACCTGGCAGACATCGGTAACCTGGCAGACATCGGTAACCTGGCAGACATCGGTAACCTGGCAGACATCGGTAACCTGGCAGACATCGGTAACCTGGCAGACATCGGTAACCTGGCAGACATCGGTAAGCTGGCAGACATCGGTAACCTGGCAGACATCGGTAACCTGGCAGACATCGGTAAGCTGGCAGACATCGGTAAGCTGGCAGACATCGGTAAGCTGGCAGACATCGGTAACCTGGCAGACATCGGTAACCTGGCAGACATCGGTAACCTGGCAGACATCGGTAACCTGGCAGACATCGGTAACCTGGCAGACATCGGTAACCTGGCAGACATCGGTAACCTGGCAGACATCGGTAACCTGGCAGACATCGGTAACCTGGCAGACATCGGTAAGCTGGCAGACATCGGTAAGCTGGCAGACATCGGTAACCTGGCAGACATCGGTAACCTGGCAGACATCGGTAACCTGGCAGACATCGGTAACCTGGCAGACATCGGTAACCTGGCAGACATCGGTAACCTGGCAGACATCGGTAACCTGGCAGACATCGGTAACCTGGCACACATCGGTAACCTGGCACACATCGGTAACCTGGCAGACATCGGTAACCTGGCAGACATCGGTAACCTGGCAGACATCGGTAACCTGGCAGACATCGGTAACCTGGCAGACATCGGTAACCTGGCAGACATCGGTAACCTGGCAGACATCGGTAACTTGGCAGACATCGGTAACCTGACAGACATCGGTAACCTGGCAGACATCGGTAACCTGGCAGACATCGGTAACCTGACATACATCGGTAACCTGACAGACATCGGTAACCTGGCAGACATCGGTAACACTGTCAATCTATATATACTGTCCGTATTTGTATAGCCAATATTATATTAGGGCGGCACGTCTCACGAGCAGTTAAGGGGAGGCAGACCATTTTTCTGGACCCCCTTCTCCCTAATATTTAGCCCCACTAGTTTTGAGATTATAAGACGTTCGGCTCATTAGTTTGGCGATTTTAACACCTTTCGCCCCATTTCGTTGTCAATTTTAAGACCTTTCGTGCCATTTAGGTGTCGATTATTTCCTGGCTAGCGAAAGCGAGCCTGCAATTTTAAGAGGAACCGGCCTTAGGCCGGGACATTTTTCTACCGAAAAATTTACAAATTTGTCTAGGGGGTGTTTTTCTAAGCTTGATGGAGGTCTAGGGAGGAAACTAAAAAAACATATGAATAAATTAATTAATAGACCAAACAAACGGCCAGTCTCCCCTTAAGAGAAAGGCAGTATAGGAAGTGTAGAAAGGCAGTGCTACCTATATCTGCCCGGTTAACTTGAATACACTTTAAAATTGTATGAACATCCATATTTAGCAGAAATAACCAAACTTAAGTGAGATTTTGATGGATAGAAAGTTTGTTGAATTGTAAGTATTTGGTTTTACATGCACTGCAACCGTGTTGATTCTGGTAAGTCGGTTAAATTGTATTATATTATACATACTCAGGCCCAATCCCCACTTGTCCTAGTTTGTTTCTTCTTTTTGTCCTCTTTTCCTTTTTTTTGTGGGGGGAGGGTAGGGGGGGTGGGGCTACGACTCAAGACAGAGCCAGAATAGGGAAAACACAACAGGAAACAATGAACAGACAAACACAACAGAAAACAATGAACAGACAAACACAAAATACAAATTGAAACACATCTAGGTCATCCAGGAGAAGACCCAGTCACCAAGGTCCCTCCAGTACCGGTACTTCCCCGGCCCCCGACCATAATACATAATGCTTCAACTCCCTTATAGCCCGAAATTCGCAAGTGGTTAATTGGGGTACATGTTAGAAGGAAACGATTCATAATATTACACGAGCGAGACAATCGTTCACAAAAATTACGTAAGTTTCACTGTAGGCGATAATACTCCCCCCCGCCCCCCCCCCCCTCCCCCTCCCTTCCCCGACTGTTGCATTTCATTGCCTCCTGATGGAAGATTCCACGAGGAGAGAAGGGGGGAGTGGAGGAGGAAGAGAGGAGGAGGGGTAGGAAGCAAGACGGGGTGAAAGGCATATACTAGATCCCGTTACCGGGGAAATATATATAAGGGAGTTGGAAGGTATAGTAGGAGAAGAGAGAGGGGACGAGGGCTAAGGCATAGACCCCTCCCCCCCCAATTAATCCTTTTAGCTACCGTATATCGTTCCAATGCTTCATAAAATCGTCTACATGTATCTGAAATCAAATAAAAATTACATCACCGGCACTGAAAGGGTTAACGCCTCTAGTCCGCAATAAATTACAAACTAGCCATACCACCGTCACTACTACCACTATCTTCTGCATCACCCTCTGTGTCTAGTCTCTGTTCAAATTCTGAGGCAGATCCAATTAACCCCTTCTCTACCGGCGACGTCTCTTTCCATTATATTCTAGCTATATAGAGAGAATTTGGTGCCGCTTAAGAAGGATCTTTGGTAGTAAAAAAGGGTTAAATGAGATAGTTGAAGCCAGTTAATAGTTAGAGGCCCTTTTCAAACGGAATAAAATCGTCTAATAGCAGCCTGAACAAAATCAAAAGAACGTCGCCGGTACAGAAGTGATTAACCTTCATCACTTCTCTCTTCTGCCTTGTACAATCACAGAAAGGGGTAGTACTCGCTTGTTCTGGACCCCCTTCTCCCTCATGTTTAGCATATTAGTTTTGAGGTTTTAAGACGTTTGTTCCGTTAGTTTGGTGATTTTGAGACCTTTCGCCTCATTTGTTTATCAATATTAAGACCTTTCGTGCCCTTTAGGTGTCGATTTTTTCCTGGCAAGCGATAGCGACCCTCTAATTTTAGAAGAAACCGGCCTTTGGCCGGGAAATTTTCTACCGGGAAATGTACACATTTATCTTGAAAAGGGGTCTTGGGGGTGTTTTTCTAAGTTTGATGGAAGTATAGCGAGGAAACTAAAAAAATAAATTTATAAATAAATATATAAGCATAAATCCAAGCACTACCCCCTTAACCCTCTCAAGATCCGATTACGCATTTCTTTTTTATTTTCTGGCTATTATTAGACGATGTTATTCAGATGGAGAAGGGCATGTGGAAGTCAAAGGATTAGTTGAGTGAGATAGTTTTTACCCTCTTAATACCAACAGATCCTTCCTAAACTGTATAAAATCGCCTACTGATAGCCAGAATAAACTGCCAAAATGCGTCATAATCTTCAAAGGGTTAAAAATAAATCGTGGACCCCTATGTTTTTCTTTATGCAAATATAACAATTCGGATTTATTTTTGGATCAATCCAAATATATCGAAACATATATATTTAGGCACAGTAGGTCTTAAAATTGACGAAGAAATGGAGTGAACGGTCTTAATATCGCCAAACTATTGGGGACAACGTATTAAAATTGGGGCTATACATGAGGGAGAAGGGGGTCAGAAAAAAACCTGATAAGGAATATTAGGATATATCTTCTACCCCCCAGATTTCAGAAGGCCCTCTCTAAGCTGCATAAAATCTTCTAACGAAAGCCAGTAAAGGTCCCTTAAGGGGGGGGGGGGGGGGGGATGGGTGGTTTATCTGCCCCCCCCCCCCCCCCCCCTTCTCCCTCATGTAGCCCCATTAGTTTTTCATATTTTAACACGTTCGGCCCAATAGTTTGGTGATTTTATGACCTTTCATCCCATTGTTTTGT
>JBAKBP010009357.1:60000-84330 GCA_037953745.1 Lithodes maja
AATAACCTCAATGGGTTCCATGTCATCTCAACCAGTAGACCATTTCAACCAGTTCTCAACCAGTGCCAAATTAACCCAGACCAACCAAACCAGTGCCAAAATATAGTACTAACCTAACCTAACCTAACCTAACCGTATTGGTTGATTTGGTACTGGTTGAGTTGACCGGTCACCACCTCAATGCCTTCTAACTCCCAAGAAGGACAAACCCAGGATAAAAGGTGTGTATTTATTATTTATTATCTGATTAACCCTATCATTCAAGGAGGCAGATCAGGCAGTTATATTATTAGACAAGACAAATACACACATACACTACAAACACACACATACACTACAAAACACACACATACACTAAAAACACACACACATACACTACAAACACACATACACTACACACATACACTACAAACACACACACATACACTACAAACACACACACATACACTACACACATACACTACAAACACACACATACACTACAAACACACACATACACTACACACATACACTACAAACATACACATACACTACAAAGACACGCACACATACACTACAAAAACACACATACAGTACATACACACACACATACACTACAAACACACACACACTACAAAAAACACACACATACACTACAAACACACACATACACTACAAACACACACATAAACTGCAAAACACACACACATACACTACAAACACACACATACACTATAAACACACACATACACTACAAACACACACATACACTACAAACACACACACATACACTACAAACACACACATACACTAAAAACACACACACATACACTACAAACACACACATACACTACAAACACACACACATACACTACAAACACACACATACACTACAAAACACACACACATACACTACAAACATACACATACACTACAAACACACACACACATACACTACCAACACATACACTATAAACACACACATACACTACAAACACACAAACTCACTACAAACACACACATACACTACAAACACACACACATACACTACAAATACACACAAACACACACATACACTACAAACACACACACATACACTACAAACACACACACATACACTACAAACACACACATACACTATAAACACACACATACACTATAAACACACACATACACTACAAACACACACATACACTACAAACACACACATATACACTATAAACACACCCATACACTAAAAACACACACACATACACTATAAACACACACATACACTATAAACACACACATACACTATAAACACACACATACACTATAAACACACACACATACACTACAAACACACACATACACTATAAACACACACACATACACTATAAACACACACACATACACTACAAACACACACATACACTATAAACACACACATACACTACAAACACACACATACACTACAAACACACACATACACTATAAACACACACATACACTACAAACACACACATACACTATAAACACACATACACTACAAACACACACACACACTATAAACACACACACATACACTACAAACACACACATACACTATAAACACACACATACACTACAAACACACATACACTACAAACACACACACATATACTACAAACACACACATACACTATAAACAAACACACATACACTACAAACACACACACATACACTACAAATACACACATACACTACAAACACATACACTACAAACACACATACACTACAAACACACACACATACACTACAAACACACACATACACTATAAACACACACACATACACTACAAACACACACATACACTACAAACACACACATACACTATAAACACACGCACATACACTATAAACACACACATACACTACAAATACACACATACACTACAAACACACATACACTACAAACACACACACATACACTAAAAACACACACATACACTACAAACACACACATACACTACAAACACACACACATACACTACAAACACACACATACACTACACATACAGATATTTTCACAGCAAGTGTTCCGAGGAACTTGCTTCAATTGTGCCGCCTCTCCACATCTTTCCCCGTAGAACTAGGGCAGCTGAGAGCGCCCATGAATTTACACTTTCTCCTCCACAATGCAGAACTTCTGCTTATCAAAATTCATTTATCCCTAGAACTACTACTCTTTGGAATTCACTTCCCTCGAATTGCTTTCCACAAACTTTCAATCTACAAATGTTTAAATCCAGTTGTTACAAACATTTTATGAATGGAGGATGCCTTTAGGCACATGGACCTTTTTGTTTTATCTGTGTTTTTCCTTCCTCCGTTCATTGTCTCTTTAAAAAAAAAAAAAAATACAAACACACACACATACACTACAAACACACACATACACTATAAACACACATATACTACAAATACACACATACACTATAAACACACACACATACACTACAAATACACACACACACTACAAACACACACATACACTACAAATACACACACACACTATAAACACACACATATACACTACAAACACACACATACACTATAAACACACACACATACACTACAAACAAACACACATACACTACAAACACACACATACACTATAAACACACACACATATACTACAAATACACACGTACACTACAAACACACACATACACTACAAACACACACATACACTATAAACACACACACTACAAACACACACATACACTATAAACACACACATACACTATAAACACACACACATACACTATAAACACACACATCCACTACAAACACACACATACACTATAAACACACACATACACTACAAACACACACATACACTACAAACACACACACATACACTATAAACACACATAGACTATAAACACACACACATACACTATAAACACACACATACACTATAAACACACATATACTATAAACACACACACACTACAAACACACATACACTATAAACACACACATACACTATAAACACACACACATAGTGTATGTGTGTGCTTATAGTGTATGTGTGTGTTTATAGTGTATAAGCACACATATACACTACAAACACACACATACACTACAAACACACAAACACTACAAACACACACATACACTATAAACACACATACACTACAAACACACACATACACTATAAACACACATACACTACAAACACACACACATACACTACAAACACACACATACACTACAAACACACACATACACTATAAACACACACATACACTATAAACACTATTCTTTGACTATCTAAACTCTACAGTGGAACACATTCTATCCATTTCTCCTTTCTCAGAAATCTCCATCTTAGGAGATTTCAACGTTCACCACCGCCAATGGCTCTCCTCTCACACTACTGATCCACCTGGTGAACAAGCCTACGTCTGTTCTATCCTAAATGACCTAGAGCAGTTAGTTCAGCAACCCACCCGTATCCCGGATCGCATCGGAGATCGGCCCAACATTCTTGACCTGTTTCTAACTTCTAACCCTTCTTCTTATACTGTTGATCTTTTCTCTCCTTTGGGCTCCTCCGACCATAAACTTATCTCTGTCACCTGTCCTATCTCTCCAGTACAGCCACCCGATCCTCCTAGCCGGCGGCGCTTGTGACACTTTGGCGCTGCCGACTGGGAGGCTCTTCGGCAGTACTTCTTTGATTTCCCATGGAATGATTTCTGCTTCCATGGCCGAGGACCCTCGGAGAGTGCTGAACGCATTACCGAGGTAATCCTATCGGGCATGGAAGCATACATTCCATTCTCTTTCTCTCAGACTAATGCTAACCAATCTTGGTTTACTCACGCCTGTTCTACTGCTGTCCGCAATAAGGAGGAAGCATTCAAACGGTACCGACGCCTTAAAACTCAAGACTCTCATTCTTCATATGTTTCTGCCCGGAATCAAGCCAAATCTGTTCTTCGACTTGCCAAACACTCTTTCATCAATAATAAATGCACTGAACTATCCAACTCTAGCTCTTCCCAAGCTTTCTGGCATCTAGCCAAAAACCTCTCCAACAATTTCTCTTCCTCGTCTTTCCCTCCCCTTTCCCACTCTGATGGCACAACCATCACTTCTTCCTCTGACAAAGCTAAACTCTTCGCTCAAACTTTTGCTAGAAACTCCACCTTGGATGATTCCGGTGCTATTCCTCCCTCTCCGCCCTCCTCTCTCTTACTTATGCCTAATATCCTAATCTCTTCTAAAGATGTACTTTCTACCCTCTCTGGGCTTAACACTAATAAGGCGTACGGTCCGGACGGTGTTCCTCCTGTTGTTCTCAAAAACTGTTCTTCCGTGCTGACTCCCTGCCTAGGCAAACTCTTTCGTCTCTGTCTATCCTCTAACGTCTTCCCTTCATGCTGGAAGTTTGCTCACATTCAACCTGTCCCAAAGAAGGGTGACCGCTCTCAACCCTCCAACTATCGTCCAATTGCTCTTATCTCTTGTCTTTCTAAAGTTTTTGAAACTATTCTTGCTTCCAAATTTCTTAAGCATTTCTCTTCTCATAATCTGCTCTCAGATCGCCAGTATGGCTTCCTTAAGGGTCGCTCTACTGGTGATCTTCTTTCATATCTTACTAACTCTTGGTCATCCTCCTTTCGGGACTTCGGTGAGACTTTTTCTATTGCACTAGACATATCGAAAGCCTTCGATAGAGTCTGGCATAAATCTTTAATTTCTAAACTACCCTCCTTCGGTTTCTATCCCTCCATCTGTGCCTTTGTCTCTAATTTCCTTTCCGGCCGTTCCATAGCTGCGGTTGTGGACGGCCATTGTTCACTTCCTCACCCTATAAACTCCGGTGTTCCTCAGGGCTCTGTCCTATCTCCTATTCTCTTTCTAATTTTTATAAATGATCTCCTTAACTGTACCTTAATTCCCATCCATTCATACGCAGACGACTCAACCTTACACTACTCCATTAGTTTTTCAGAACGCCCCAGCCAGCAATCCCTCAACGACAAACGTAATGAAGCCATAGAACTCTTAAATTCTGATCTAAATACTATTTCCAATTGGGGCAGAGAAAACCTTGTTAACTTTAATGCTTCCAAAACCCAATTTCTCCATCTATCTACCCGTCAGGATCTCCCAGCGGACTATCCCTTATTCTTCAACAATACAAAAATCAACCCTTCATCTTCTCTCAATATTCTTGGTGTCTCTTTTTCTTCTGCTCTCATTTGGAAGGACCATATTACCAGTCTTGCTAAGGCAGCCTCCCAGAAGCTGGGTGTGCTCAACCGCCTTAGGGGGTTCTTTTCCCCTGCACAGCTTCTTGCTCTGTACAGGGGCATAGTGCGCCCTTGTATTGAGTATTGTTCACATGTGTGGGGAGGTTCCTCTCACACCGCTCTCCTAGACAAAGTTGAAAGGAAGGCCTTTCGTATCATTAACTCCCGTCCACTCACCAACTCTCTGCAATCTCTCTCTCTCCGCCGCAATGTTGCATCTCTCTCGCTATTCTATCGCTACTATAATAATCAGTGTTCCTCAGAGCTATCCCAGTGCATACCACCTCCTTTACGTAGGGCACGTGGTACCCGTCTTGCAACTCAATCCCACCCCTACTCTGTGCAACTCTCCAACCCAAGAGTGAAACGTTACTCTCAAACTTTCTTCTACTCAACATCTGAGCTCTGGAACTCTCTCCCAGAATCAGTCTTTCCCTCTTCCTATGACTTAAATTGCTTCAAACTCCGTGTGTCCAGGCATTTTGGCTCGAACGTCCCTTGATTTTGGCCCTGTCACTCTTTCAACTATGGGGGAGGCACTCGCTATAGGCAGTTATGCCTTTTGCCTCCCTCAATCACATAGAAAAAAAAAAAAAAAAACACACACACACATACACTATAAACACACACATACACTATAAACACACACATACACTACAAACACACACATGCACTACAAACACACACATACACTACAAACGCACACATACACTATAAACACACACATACACTATAAACACACACATACACTACAAACACACACATACACTACAAACACACACATACACTATAAACACACACATACACTATAAACACACACATACACTACAAACACACACATACACTACAAACACACACATACACTATAAACACACACATACACTATAAACACACACATACACTATAAACACACACATACACTACAAACACACACATACACTATAAACACACACACATACACTATAAACACACACATACACTACAAACACACACACATACACTACAAACACACACACATACACTATAAACACTATAAACACACACACATACACTACAAACACACACACATACACTACAAACACACACATACACTACAAACACACACATACACTACAAACACACACACATACACTACAAACACACACACATACACTACAAACACACACACATACACTATAAACACACACATACACTATAAACACACACATACACTACAAACACACACACATACACTACAAACACACACACATACACTACAAACACACACATGCACTACAAACACACACATGCACTACAAACACACACACATACACTACAAACACACACACATACACTACAAACACACACATGCACTACAAACACACACATACACTATAAACACACATACACTACAAACACACACATGCACTACAAACACACACATACACTATAAACACACACATACACTATAAACACACACATACACTATATACACACACACATACACTATAAACACACACATACAATATAAACACATACATACACTACAAACACACACACATACACTACAAACACACACATACACTACAAACACACACACATACACTACAAACACACACATACACCCACACTCACTACAGACACACACACACACACAAATACTACAAGTGCACATACACTTTCTGACATACGGAGCCCTGTATGTTAATTTAAGAGTTAGAATTAGAGTTGAAGGAGTCACACTACCCAAGCGGCGAAGCAAACTAGCGAGCGAACTAGCGAGTGGGGAAACCAGCTCGCCGCATACCAGCAAACAAGCCTTCACACCTGTGTGCGTCATAGGGGACCCTGCAAACTACCCGACGCTATGACGTATGATCGACGCCAGGAGCTGTGAGTGGACCAGGCACCTGTTATGCGACTCGAGGAGCTATGATTGGAGCGGGCACCACCCCCCACCTCCTGATTCGTTCCTACACCATCATTGTTTAGTATATAAGACCCGAGTTGTGGGCATTCAAATCAGTCTCATTTGGAGTTGGGGAAGGTGAACTTGCAGCTGGAGGAAGACGGGGTGAAGTATTATAATGGGATTGTGACTGTCAGTCAGATTATATAAGTGTGTGTTAAGTGTGTTCGGTGTAAACACTTACGTTATGTTGGTTAGTGAGATATGTGATTGGGAATTAACGTGAACGCTACTATTATGTGCTTAACTACTTTATTGGGAATCAACGTTAACGCTATTATTGTGTACTTAACTATTTGATTGCGAATTGACGTTAACGCTACTATTATGTGCTTAACTATTTGATTGCGAATTAACGTTAACGCTACTATTATGTGCTTAACTATTTGATTGGGAATTAACGTTAACGCTACTATTATTATGTGCTTAACTATTTGATTGGGAATTAACGTTAACGCTACTATTATGTGCTTAACTATTTGATTGCGAATTAACGTTAACGCTACTATTATGTGCTTAACTATTTGATTGGGAATTAACGTTAACGCTACTATTATGTACTTAACTATTTTAGTTGACTAACTTGTGGACTAAAGCAACTCTTTAAGTAATTGGGTTATGATGAAAGTAATACTATTGTTTTATATTAATACTTACGAGTTCTTTCATTTTCTTTTAATTAAGCTTACATTGCTTAATGGTGCTTAGTACGGTGATGCTATTGTCTCATATTAGTAATATCGCCTTAGACTAACATGGCTGTGTTAATATTACTTCTAGTGATTTCCTAAGCTGAAGAAAATTCTTTTAGCTTCAAAATATTATTTTTGCTTTTCATATTATTTGAGTGAGACCTGAATCGAATCTATGAAGCGATCCTGTAACTTTATTTACTCATAATCAAACCTCATTGTTACGTGGTTAAGAAATACATTTAACTAATTATTAAATATATATCTAACTTTTTATGTGACTTTGATATTAATCCTGATGATAATAATAATATAATACTATTAACGTAAGACAAGAACCAAGAATAATTACATTAAATATAAATAAAAGGACATAAGAAAACTATCTATTCATTTCAAAAAGGGTAAGAGACAGAAATATTCTTACTTTAATATTTATCTTTCAAGACTTTTTATAGAATTAATAGTCCTTCTTTAGATATAACTTCTTAGGTTCATAACCATAGCTTACTAAGCTTCGGTTAAATAATAATTCTTTATAAATACTACATGACTTTAATTAGTTTCAGTATTTTTCATAATTAAAGAGTATCAGTCAATAAAGGATACCAAGTCCTAAGATCCAAAAGGAAAGGAAGCAACAACAGGAAATTATTTTATTAGATTTTACTTTTGTTTTGCCTTCAGCTGACTGATACCTTAATATATATCTCTGTGCTATCTAGATTCATCAAGTTAACCACTTGAGGATCAAGTTACGTAACAACTTCAATAACACACATTTACACTACAAACACACATACATAAGCTGCAAACACACACACTACAAACGCACACACACTAGAAACACACACACACTACACACACACACACACACCCTATTCAACTGTACAATTAGCTAAACCGCTCACACCGAAAATATTCAATTACCGGTATACCACAGCCCTGCGTATTAATTATCACGGTACAGGTTTAAAAGGAAGGTGATTATTAGTGGTGAGAGAGAAGCTTTCCGTTTACCCAGTATGTGTGTGTGTATGTGTCGTGTATGTGTCGTGTATGTGTGTGTGTGTATGTGTAGTGTTGGTGTATGTGTAGTGTGTGTGTGTAGTGTTGGTGTGTGTGTGTGTGTATGTGTAGTGTTGGTGTGTGTGTGTATGTGTAGTGTTGGTGTTTGTGTGTATGTGTAGTGCTGGTGTGTGTGTGTGTATGTGTAGTGTTGGTGTGTGTGTTTATGTGTAGTGTTGGTGTGTGTATGTGTAGTGTTGGAAGTAATGGTCACTCTTCTGTAAATCTAAAATGGCTTACTTAAGAATGGGAAAGGGGTGGGACCTAATATATATATATATTTTTTTTTTTTTTTTTTTTTTTTTTATGTACAAAAAAAAAAAGTGTGTGTGTGTAAAATCCAATACGTGCTGAGTTAATTCCAGTACTGTACAGGTGATAGTGACAATAAACATACGTGGTGCAACAATGTGTAGTGTTGGTGTGTGTATGTGTGTGTAGTGTGTGTGTGCTCTATCTTTGGTCTGGCAGGGAGCTTTTTGGATCTCCCTTGCTTCGCTTCATTAGTTTGGAGACTTTTAGATGTTCCATCCCATTTGCTTGGAGATGACAAGATGCTTCACCACATGCAGGTGTCGATTGTCTTTTTGGGCGATCGATATTTACCTTGAATTTAACTTGAAGCGCTTCTGCCTCAGAGGGTGTTGCTCCCTTGGTGTTCTCTGAGGCAAGGCCACGGTGTCGCCGCCACCGTTCACTTCGCTGCTGGTAAGGTCGCGCTAATAAGTCATGTCCCAGCTGTCATTATGTTTGGCTTGCTCTGTGCTGTATTAATGTCTGTCAGATGTTGAATATGGTGGGTAAGTGTAGGAACATGTTTGTATATTTCACTCGATATGAAGAAATTAAGCTTAGATATTGCTGATACCAATTATTGATCAAACATACTTGGTGCCGAGACATCACTTATTAGCGCGATTTTACTCCAGCTGGGACGTTATCGAGTTGGATGTCGCTGGACGGGATGCAGCATAGCGACCCTATAAATTGTAAGAAATCGGCCTTTGGCCGGTACATTATTCTATCGAAAAATTTACAAATTTAATTTGAAGGGGGTCTGGGTGAGCTGTGTATTTATGTATTTATTTATTTATGTTATTTATTTATTATCTTATTTTGGTATTATAATTATATTTTTATGGTAGCTTGGAGGAACTTAATTTGGGAAGGCGATTATGTTAGCCTCGGGGACACAGTAAAATACATGGCACGTAAATGGCAAAAGCAAGCAAACTCCACAATAATTATACAACACAAATATCTATTTAGTTTGATGGAGGTCTAGGGAGGAAACTAAAACAATAATAAATGTATTTATGAATAAGCAAATAAACAAACGGTACCCCCTGGGGGTTAGGGAATAGAATATGCCCCACGTGCCTTCTGCGTGTCGTAAGAGGCGACTAAAGAGGTTGGGTCGGTGGGCTTGCGACCCCCACCCGGAAAAAATATCTAAGCAAAAAAAAACGAACGAACAGCCTCGGATGCGGACGGAACCAACGTTGACGAACCACGACCGACTAAGGACATGCCTTCGGACATTCTGAGAATGGCTACATGGAATGTTAGTGGCATGAATGATGGCAAAAAAGAGAGAGAGGTTCTGGAAGTGTTAGTGAATGCCAGGCTGGATGTATGTGGAATGACCGAGACCAAATGGAAAGGTTCAGATGTGAGAGAGTGGGAGTGTGGAATGGGTGTGTGTGCTGGAGTGAGTGAAGGAACAGCGAGAGAAGGTGCATGTTTGTTTGTAAGTAGCAAATGGAAGGAATGTGTAAGAGAGTATGGGTCTGTGGGTTCAAGGATTGTGTGGGTGAGAATGAAAGTAGGAATACAAACGTGGGTGATTGTATGCGTGTATGCCCCGACAGAGGATATACTTGAAAGAAAGAAAGAGGAGTTCTGGATGAATGTGGAGGCGTGCCTGGAGAAGTTTGACAAGAACGAAAGAATATTTCTGATTGGGGATATGAATGGTAAGGTGGGTGAGAGGAAAGTTGAGGGAGTGGTGGGAGGGTGGGGGGTACCATCAGAGGTGAATGGGAATGGTAGTGCACTTGTGGACGTATGTGTGGGGAGGAGGCTGTGGATAGCCAACACCTTCTTCCGACACAGAATGATCCACAGGTACACGTGGAAACGGATGTTGACGATGAAGGATAAGACAGTGGTGGAACGAAAGTCATTGATTGATTATGTATGTGTGGATGAACGAATGAAGAAATCTGTGATGGATGCTAGGGTGTATAGGGGTATTGGAGGGGGTCTGTCTGATCATTATGTAGTGGTAGCTAAGGTTAGGATACAAAAGAAGTGGGTGAGGAGAGCGGAAGGGAGGCGAGAGGAGGGTAGAGAGGTTGCAGGAGGAGGAAGTCAGGGAGGAGTACAGGAGAGCAGTGGAAAGACGACTAGGTGGGTTCGACCTGGAAGTTATGGAGGAAGTGGAGGAGATGAGCAAGTTGTTTAAGGATGAGATCTGTGCAGCATGTGAGGAGGTGTGTGGAGTGAGGAGAAGAGGGAGGGGAGTGAAAGGTACAGCATGGTGGACAGAAGAGGTAAGAATAGCTGTGGAAGAAAAGCAGAAAGCATATAGAGAGTGGTTGGGTAGTAGAGGGAATGAAGATTCCGAGAGACAGAAACGAGCGAGGTACGTGGAGAGTAAGAGGGTGGTGAAGAGAGTAGTGAAGGAAAGTAAGAGAAGAGTAGATGAGGAATTTGGAAGGAATCTGAGTGTAAAATGGAGGGAGAGTAAGAAACTGTTCTGGAAAGAAGTCAAGAAAGTTAGGGAAGGTAGCAAGGGAAACAGTAAGGGTGTGAAAGATAAGAATGGGAGAATGCTAGCCGAGAAGCAAGAGAGAGTCGAAAGATGGAGGGAGTACTTCAGTGAGTTGCTAAATGAAAGGAATGAAGAGCCAGCAAACATAGCTGGATATGGTATGGGAGGGAGAAGAAGAGAAGTAGTGGAGGAGGAGGTGGGGATCAGGAGGTCAGAAGTGTGGGAAGCCATGAAAAGAGTGAAGTTGGGGAAAGCACCAGGAACAGATGGAGTGTGTGGGGAAATGTTGAGGTATGGTGGTGAGATAGTGATAGAATGGGTATGGAAAATGTGCAAACTAGCATGGGAGAAGGGGAGTGCACCCGATGACTGGAAGACTGGCATAATAGTCCCCCTATATAAGGGCAAAGGGGAAAGAGGAGTGTGTGGTAACCACCGAGGAATATGTCTTCTAAGCGTAGTAGGGAAGGTATACAGTAGGGTAGTGATTGAGAGAGTGAGAGTGAGAACGGAGAAATGGATAGGCGACGAGCAGGGAGGCTTTAGGAAGGGAAGAGGATGTGTAGATCAGATTTTTACCCTGAATTGTGTTGTGGAGAAGTATCTGGAGAAGAAACAAAAGGTGTATGTTGCCTTTATGGACTTGGAGAAGGCCTATGACAGAGTGGATAGAGAAGGTTTGTGGAAAGTACTTAGAATATACGGAGTAGAGGGCAAGTTGCTGAAAGCAGTGAAGAGCATGTATGAGGGTGCAAAGGCGGCAGTACGTGTGGAGAGTGAGCAGAGCGAGTTCTTTGACCTGAATGTTGGTTTGAAACAGGGGTGTGTGATGTCCCCGTGGTTGTTTACTGTATATATGGATGGAGTTATGAAAGAAATACTATCAAGAGCAGTGGATGTTGGTGTATCGCTGAAAAGGGAGGGAATTGAGTGGAAGCTACCTATACTGCTGTTTGCGGATGATACAGTTCTGATGAGTGATAATGAATGGGAGTTGCAGGGTCTGGTAAATGAGTTTGGAACAGTGTGCGAAAAACGGAATTTGAAGGTAAATACGGGGAAGAGCAAGGTTATGGTCTTCGAAAGGGGTGAAGTCACAGAGTGTGAGGTGAAGCTGAACGGTCAGGCTATGGAGATCGTCAACTCTTTTAAGTATCTGGGCAGTGTGTTGAGTAAAGATGGGACTATGGATGAAGAGGTGCGGGAGAGGGTACAACAGGGGAAGAGGGTTGTAGGAACGCTAAAAGCAGTAACAAGAAATAGGGTGGTCAGTATGGAAGTGAAGAAGTCCTTGCATGACAGTGTGGTAATCCCGACACTGACTTACGGAAGCGAAGCATGGACGTTGGTTGAGAGACTCAGACCAAGAGTGAGAGCAGTGGAAATGAATTACTTAAGGAGTGCGTGCGGAATTACATGGAGGGATAGACAGACTAATGAGGAAGTAAGAAGGAGGTGTGGTGTGGAGGTAGATGTGCTGGAAAGTGTGAAAAGGAACAACTTGAGATGGTTCGGCCATATGGAACGTATGGAAAGCGAGAGAATGACTAAGAGGGTGTACGAGAGCGAGGTGGAGGGACAGAGGGGGAGAGGTAGACCGAATATGAGGTGGAAGGATGGAGTGAGGAACTACATGAATGAAGGCGGTGCTGGTTGGGGGGAGGGGCGTCGACTGACTGGGGACAGAGGTGCATGGGGGCGGTTCGTTCGTGGCCACCCCTTCGGGGATCACGGCGTCAGGCAATAGATAGATAGATAGACCCCCTTAAAGAGTGTCCAAGTATTAATGACCGCGACTGTACACTCCAGGACATATGTCGTGGCCTTATTAAGTTGTCCGAGCTTATATAACGCGAACTGAAACGACTTTTCTCATAATTATATTCTTGACCTAATTTTTGTTTTCTATGTGGATGAGGGAGACAAAAGGCAAAACTGCCTGTGACGAGTGCCTCCCCCAAAGTTGAAAGAGTGACAGGGCCAAAATCAAGGAATATTCGAGCCAAAATGTCTGGACACACGGAGTTTTAAACAATTAAAGACATAGGATGAGGGAAATATGGATTCAGGGAGAGAGTTCAACAGCTCAGCTGTTGAATAGAAAAAAGATTGGGAGTATTGTTTCACTCTTGAGTTGGAGAGCTGTACAGAGTAGGGGTGGGATTGTGTTGCAAGACGGGTACTACATACCTTACGTAGAGGAGGTGGCATACACTGGGAGAGCTCTAAGGAACACTGTTAAAATCGATTATTATAGTAGCGATAGAATAGCGAGAGAGATGCAACATTGCAGCGAAGAGAAAGAGATTGCAGAGAATTGGTGAGTGGACGGGAGTTAATGAAACAAAAGGCTTTCTTTTATACTTTTGTCTAGGAGTGCGGTGTGAGAGGATCCTCTCCACACATGTGAACAATATTCAATACAAGAACGCACTGTGCCCCTGTACAGAGCAAGAAGTTGCGCAGGGGTAAAGAACCCCTTGAGGCGGTTGAGCACACCCAGCTTCTGGGAGGCTGCTTTAGCAAGAGTGGTGATATGGTCCTTCCAAGAGAAACCAGAAGAAAAAGAGACGCCTAGAATAATGAGTTTACGTTATGGGGATTCATTTTGCTGTTCCAGGGTTCATATTGGGCCAAGATTATTGTCTTAGAGTGTACGTGTGTGTGTATGTGCGTGTGTGTGTGTGTTAGAGAGTGTGTATGTGTGTGTGTGTGTGTTATAACGAGTTCATATGTGTGATTGTTCCCTCTGTGTGTTAATGTAGGTCAAGCACAGCATTAGTAACTAACACCACACTGTGTACCCTTATACACTGATATATAAGTGTACAAACTGGTAAATAGGTATATACTCGAGGGGTATATCATGAGAGAACAGAAAGGTTTAATGGGGGATTCTTTAGCATATCAAGGTAAAGTGTGAAATAGTTCTATACCGAAGAGGTTAAGGGGGTAGTGCTTGTTTTTTGGTCTATATATATATTTATTAATTTATATTTTAGTTTACTCGCTAGATCTCCATCAAACTTAGACAAACACCCCCTAGACCCCCCTTTCAAGATAAATTTGTAAATTTTTCGTAGAAAAATGTCCCGGCAGAAGGCCGTTTCCTTCTAAAATTAGAGGCTCGCTATCGTTCGCCAGGAAAAGATCGACACCTAAATGCCACTAAAGGTTTTAATATTGACAAACTAAATGAGGCGAAAGGTCTCAAAATCGCCAAACTAACGGGACGAACGTCTTAAAACCTCAAAACTAATATGCTAAACGTGAAGGGGAAGGGGGTCCAGAAAAAGTGAGTACTACCCCCTAAGTAAGAGGGATTAGACAGATTTATTGGGTGAGACTTTAATATATCAGGGTATAAGGGTACACAGGGTATAGTGGCAGTTACTAATATTGCTCTTGACCTATATTAACACAGAGGGAACAATCACACACAAAGACTCCTTATAACACACACACACACACACGTACACTTCAAGACAGTAACCTTCATACATTGATAGACTAATGGATCACCTGGTAAACCATTCTGTTCTCTCATAATATACCCTTTATGTACCCTCATACATTGATAGACTAATGGATCACCTGATAAACCCTTCTGTTCCACCACCATTAACCCTTTATGTACCGTCATACATTGATAGACTAATGGATCACCTGATAAACCCTTCTGTTCTCTTACCAGTAACCCTTTATGTACCCTCATACATTGATAGACTAATGGATCACCTGATAAACCCTTCTGTTCTCTTACCAGTAACCCTTTATGTACCCTCATACATTGATAGACTAATGGATCACCTGATAAACCCTTCTGTTCTCTTACCAGTAACCCTTTATGTACCCTCATACATTGATAGACTAATGGATCACCTGATAAACCCTTCTGTTCCACCACCATTAACCCTTTATGTACCCTCATACATTGATAGACTAATGGATCACCTGATAAACCCTTCTGTTCCACCACCATTAACCCTTTATGTACCCTCATACATTGATAGACTAATGGATCACCTGATAAACCCTTCTGTTCCACCACCATTAATCCTTTTTGTACCCTCATACATTGATAGACTAATGGATCACCTGATAAACCCTTCTGTTCTCTTACCATTAACCCTTTATGTACCCTCATACATTGATGACTAATGGATCACCTGATAAACCCTTCTGTTCTCTTACCATTAACCCTTTATGTACCCTCATACATTGATGACTAATGGATCACCTGATAAACCCTTCTGTTCTCTTACCATTAATCCTTTATGTACATTGATAGAGTAATAGATCACCTGGTAAACCCTTCTGTTCTCTTACCATTAATCCTTTATGTACATTGATAGAGTAATAGATCACCTGGTAAACCCTTCTGTTCTCTTACCATTAACCCTTTATGTACATTGATAGAGTAATAGATCACCTGGTAAACCCTTCTGTTCTCTTACCATTAATCCTTTATGTACATTGATAGAGTAATAGATCACCTGGTAAACCCTTCTGTTCTCTTACCATTAACCCTTTATGTACATTGATAGAGTAATAGATCACCTGGTAAACCCTTCTGTTCTCTTACCATTAATCCTTTATGTACATTGATAGAGTAATAGATCACCTGGTAAACCCTTCTGTTCTCTTACCATTAACCCTTTATGTACATTGATAGAGTAATAGATCACCTGGTAAACCCTTCTGTTCTCCCACCATTAATCCTTTCATTATATACCTAGGTCACACTTCATACACTTACACCTTGATATACTGCGGTACACTTGCTAAACCTCTCTATCCTGTACTAATTATTATACAAGGAGCAATTCATTATTACCGGTACTGTAATATGCTTTGTAATATATACATTTATGCTCTAATCTGCTCATATTTTCCGTTTCACTCTGAAATTGTTCTCTATATTCTATTTTTAATAATTTCACCACACCCCCAAACACCTCCAATGAAATTAATGAACGCATATATGTGATCCACCAGGATTCGAACCTGGGTTATCACACACAGATTTTTAGACACCTTAACCTTTACACCATCAAGATGCACACTCTATATCTGAATACTTCTAATCACTTGATCAATTAATGTGTCAATATATATATATATATACTGTATATATATATATATATATATATATATATATATACTGTATATATACTGTATATATATATATATAATTATATATTATATATTATATATATATATATATATAATTATATAATTATATATATATACTGTATAATTATATAAGACAGCCAGTATGTACAATATCTCAGCCAGCCCAGCAACTACCACAATAATATAATAGTATGTCTTCTGCGTCTCCTGGCTCTCTCTCTCTCTCTCTCTATTTCCTAGGCAACAATACCCCTCTCTCTCTCTCCCACCCATGCACACAGTCACACACCTACATAATATACAGGTAAACATCCACACACTCATATATACCCTTATTCGCCACTCTTACATCTACGCACGTACAGACACCTATATTCACACTCATTCATCTTCCCACACACACACACACACACACACACACACACACAGCCCGTAGCCTAGTAGGTAGAGCTCTCGTCTCACACACGAGGGGTCGGGGGTTCAATCCCCGGCCGGGCGGAGACAAATTGGGCTTGTCTCCTTTCATGTGTTAGCCTCAGTTCACCTAGCTGTAAATAGGTACCTCGAATAAGTGGACGACGTTGTGACGTCCCATCTGGGGTTGGCAAAAATGGTACAAGGCGAGATGGGTATCATATGGTTCACCTAAGCTGATGGCTACCTAAGCCTTCGGGCGAGACGGTACCGTCTATAGTGAGAATGGTACCATACAGATCCACCCTAAGCCTTCGTTTCCGATGTCGCCAATTGGCTAAATACAGACTACACACACATCCACAGCCATTCCAACAGTACATAAAACACTTAACATGCATTTCACGCAATACATTCCCAGTTAAGGAGGCGCGATAATAATGAGCTTAGCTCGCATTGCGTGGATTCCCCTTGACGAACAAGTAACTGAGTAACTGAGTAACACGAGCAGACAGGCAGACCTCCTTCTCCCTCGTGTTCAGCCTCATTATTTTTCAGATTTTAAGACGTTAGTCCAATTTCTTTGTCAATTTTAAGACCTATCGCGCCATTTAGATGTTATATTTGTCCTGGTGAGCAACAGCGAGCCTGCAATTTAGGAGGAACCGGTCTTTGGTCGGAGCATTTTTCTACCGAAAGATGTACAAATCTATCTCGTAGGAGGATCTTTGGGTATTTTCTTAAGCTTGATGAAGGTCTAAGAAGGAAACAAAAATATAATTATTCGCTGTTTTCAGGTGTAGATTTGTTCTGGTCGAGCGATAGCGAGCCTATCGTGAAGTCGGTCTTCGGCTGGGAAATTTGTCTAATAATAGTACTGTAATAATAATAATAGTCAGGTCTTCTATTAAGCGCATTTTCTCTCGTTCAAGATTCATAAGTACTGTACAAATTTAGTTTGGAGGAGATCTGGGTGGACATTTCTTTAGTTTGAAGGGCATTTTCTAGTTTGAAGGAAGTCTGAGAAGGCGTTTTTTTTTAGCCTAAGGGACAGACTAAAATACATTGCTTGAACATGGCAAAAACAAGCTAAATGTTCACTAGTAATCAAACATCATAAAAAAAAGACGTCGGACCAGATAACGTTAACTACCTATTCATGAACAGTAGACATGGTCTCTCTCTCTCTCTCTCTCTCTCTCTCTCTCTCTCTCTCTCTCTCTCTCTCTCTCTCTCTCTCATTGACGAGAACAAAGAGGGGAGACGGGGCAAGTACAACAGAGGAAACCCAAGAAAAAGGAAATAAGTAAAACAAGAAAGAAGAAGGCGATAATGATGACGAAGATGATGATGACGCCAAAGAAGAAGAAGAAGAAGATGATGATGAAGAAGAATTAAAAGGATTGCAGAGAAGAAGGTAATACACAGCCAGTCGGCGGGGAAAGTTAATTGCTAAGCTCCCAGGATCTTCGCTATTTCCTCATCCCGGGGCATAAAACACAGTGCCAACCAAAACACAGTGCCAACCATAATACAGTGCCAACCAAAACACAGTGCCAACCATAGGCTCTTCGGCAGTACTTCTTTGATTTCCCATGGAATGATTTCTGCTTCCATGGCCGAGGACCCTCGGAGAGTGCTGAACGCATTACCGAGGTAATCCTATCGGGCATGGAAGCATACATTCCATTCTCTTTCTCTCAGACTAATGCTAAAAAATCTTGGTTTACTCACGCCTGTTCTACTGCTGTCCGCAATAAGGAGGAAGCATTCAAACGGTACCGACGCCTTAAAACTCAAGACTCTCATTCTTCATATGTTTCTGCCCGGAATCAAGCCAAATCTGTTCTTCGACTTGCCAAACACTCTTTCATCAATAATAAATGCACTGAACTATCCAACTCTAGCTCTTCCCAAGCTTTCTGGCATCTAGCCAAAAACCTCTCCAACAATTTCTCTTCCTCGTCTTTCCCTCCCCTTTCCCACTCTGATGGCACAACCATCACTTCTTCCTCTGACAAAGCTAAACTCTTCGCTCAAACTTTTGCTAGAAACTCCACCTTGGATGATTCCGGTGCTATTCCTCCCTCTCCGCCCTCCTCTCTCTTACTTATGCCTAATATCCTAATCTCTTCTAAAGATGTATGTACTTTCTACCCTCTCTGGGCTTAACACTAATAAGGCGTACGGTCCGGACGGTGTTCCTCCTGTTGTTCTCAAAAACTGTGCTTCCGTGCTGACTCCCTGCCTAGGCAAACTCTTTCGTCTCTGTCTATCCTCTAACGTCTTCCCTTCATGCTGGAAGTTTGCTCACATTCAACCTGTCCCAAAGAAGGGTGACCGCTCTCAACCCTCCAACTATCGTCCAATTGCTCTTATCTCTTGTCTTTCTAAAGTTTTTGAAACTATTCTTGCTTCCAAATTTCTTAAGCATTTCTCTTCTCATAATCTGCTCTCAGATCGCCAGTATGGCTTCCTTAAGGGTCGCTCTACTGGTGATCTTCTTTCATATCTTACTAACTCTTGGTCATCCTCCTTTCGGGACTTCGGTGAGACTTTTTCTATTGCACTAGACATATCGAAAGCCTTCGATAGAGTCTGGCATAAATCTTTAATTTCTAAACTACCCTCCTTCGGTTTCTATCCCTCCATCTGTGCCTTTGTCTCTAATTTCCTTTCCGGCCGTTCCATAGCTGCGGTTGTGGACGGCCATTGTTCACTTCCTCACCCTATAAACTCCGGTGTTCCTCAGGGCTCTGTCCTATCTCCTATTCTCTTTCTAATTTTTATAAATGATCTCCTTAACTGTACCTTAATTCCCATCCATTCATACGCAGACGACTCAACCTTACACTACTCCATTAGTTTTTCAGAACGCCCCAGCCAGCAATCCCTCAACGACAAACGTAATGAAGCCATAGAACTCTTAAATTCTGATCTAAATACTATTTCCAATTGGGGCAGAGAAAACCTTGTTAACTTTAATGCTTCCAAAACCCAATTTCTCCATCTATCTACCCGTCAGGATCTCCCAGCGGACTATCCCTTATTCTTCAACAATACAAAAATCAACCCTTCATCTTCTCTCAATATTCTTGGTGTCTCTTTTTCTTCTGCTCTCATTTGGAAGGACCATATTACCAGTCTTGCTAAGGCAGCCTCCCAGAAGCTGGGTGTGCTCAACCGCCTTAGGGGGTTCTTTTCCCCTGCACAGCTTCTTGCTCTGTACAGGGGCATAGTGCGCCCTTGTATTGAGTATTGTTCACATGTGTGGGGAGGTTCCTCTCACACCGCTCTCCTAGACAAAGTTGAAAGGAAGGCCTTTCGTATCATTAACTCCCGTCCACTCACCAACTCTCTGCAATCTCTCTCTCTCCGCCGCAATGTTGCATCTCTCTCGCTATTCTATCGCTACTATAATAATCAGTGTTCCTCAGAGCTATCCCAGTGCATACCACCTCCTTTACGTAGGGCACGTGGTACCCGTCTTGCAACTCAATCCCACCCCTACTCTGTGCAACTCTCCAACCCAACAGTGAAACGTTACTCTCAAACTTTCTTCTACTCAACATCTGAGCTCTGGAACTCTCTCCCAGAATCAGTCTTTCCCTCTTCCTATGACTTAAATTGCTTCAAACTCTGTGTGTCCAGGCATTTTGGCTCGAACGTCCCTTGATTTTGGCCCTGTCACTCTTTCAACTATGGGGGAGGCACTCGCTATAGGCAGTTATGCCTTTTGCCTCCCTCAATCACATAGAAAAAAAAAAAAAAAAATAACACAGTGCCAACCATAACACAGTGCCAACCATAACACAGTGCCAACCATAACACAGTGCCAACCATAACACAGTGCCAACCATAATACAGTGCCAACCATAATACAGTGCCAACCATAATACAGTGCCAACCAAAACACAGTGCCAACCATAACACAGTGCTAACCATAACACAGTGCCAACCATAACACAGTGCCAACCATAACACAGTGCCAACCATAACACAGTGCCAACCATAACACAGTGCCAACCATAATACAGTGCCAACCATAATACAGTGCCAACCATAATACAGTGCCAACCATAATACAGTGCCAACCATAATACAGTGCCAACCAAAACACAGTGCCAACCAAAACACAGTGCCAACCATAACACAGTGCCAACCATAACACAGTGCCAACCATAACACAGTGCCAACCATAACACAGTGCCAACCATAACACAGTGCCAACCATAACACAGTGCCAACCATAACACAGTGCCAACCATAACACAGTGCCAACCATAACACAGTGCCAACCAAAACAGTGCCAACCATAATACAGTGTCAACCAAAACACAGTGCCAACCATAACACAGTGCCAACCATAACACAGTGCCAACCATAACACAGTGCCAACCTTAACACAGTGCCAACCTTAACACAGTGCCAACCATAACACAGTGCCAACCATAACACAGTGCCAACCATAACACAGTGCCAACCATAACACCGTGCCAACCATAACACCGTGCCAACCATAATACCGTGCCAACCATAACACAGTGCCAACCATAACACAGTGCCAACCATAACACAGTGCCAACCATAACACAGTGCCAACCATAACACAGTGCCAACCATAACACAGTGCCAACCGTAACACAGTGCCAACCGTAACACAGTGCCAACCGTAACACAGTGCCAACCATAACACAGTGCCAACCATAACACAGTGCCAACCATAACACAGTGCCAACCGTAACAGTGCCAACCGTAACAGTGCCAACCATAACAGTGCCAACAGTAACACAGTGCCAACTGTAACACAGTGCCAACTGTAACACAGTGCCAACTGTAACACAGTGCCAACTGTAACACAGTGCCAACCATAACACAGTGCCGACCGTAACACAGTGCCAACCGTAACAGTGCCAACCATAACACAGTGCCAACCATAACACAGTGCCAACCGTAACACAGTGCCGACCGTAACACAGTGCCGACCGTAACACAGTGCCGACCGTAACACAGTGCCAACCATAACACAGTGCCAACCGTAACACAGTGCCAACCGTAACACAGTGCCAACCGTAACACAGTGCCAACCGTAATACAGTGCCAACCGTAACACAGTACCAACCATAACACAATGCCAACCATAACACAGTGCCAACCATAGTGTTAAGTGTTGGAGGCCCTTTTTCAACTGAATAAAACCGTCTAATAGTGTGCAGAATATGATGAAAAGGACGTCACCGCTACTGAACGGGTTCAGATGGAAGAATAGGCAGGAAAGTAAAACTATAATTAATACATAAATAAGTATACTAATAAATAACCCCACTTAAGGGGAGGTTTTTAGTTTGGTCCCTAGATATCCTTCAAGCTTAAGATTACACCCCCTTGAGCCCCTTTCAAGATAAATTTGTACATTTTTCGGTAGAAAAATTTCCCGGCTGAAAGCCGGTTCGTCTTAAATTACAGTCTCGCTATCGCTCGCCAGGATAAAATCGACATCTAAAAGGCACGAAAGGTTTTAAAATTGACAGAAATGGGTTGAAAGTTCTTAAAATAGTCAAAATAATGGGGCAAACGTCTTAAAATTAGAATAACAATGGGGCTATTCATGAGGGAGAAAGGAGTCAAAAAAAAAAATCCCTCAAGTGGACATCTCCCCTTAAGTATTGAGAAATCAGCTGCTAAGGAATTAAATTTTCCACCAGGTTAAATAAAGACTATAATTATTGCCTGCTAAAGGTGGAAGCTGGTTCACCCCGTCTGGCAAAGCATGGTTTTCGGGAAATTTCCACTGGTCCTTTTAACCCGTTAGTATAACCAGTTATCTTTAAAATAACTAACAAGGAAAACTACAACCGCTTTCATGGGCCTAATTCCACTGCAGCCAGCACCATAATTTCACCCCTCCACCACCTCAGCCTAAGGTAATTTATATACATGACTTGCACCCCTCCATAACCGACAACCCTATACAACCCCCACACCCACATAACCCCCACACCCACATAACCCCCACACAACCACAACCAACACCATTAATTTAATCATTCCACTACCAATTGGTGTTAATTATTTAAACTTGGCATTAGTAGGAACACAGAGACATTGTGTCTCATATTTGTCCATTAATTATCGAAAAATCAGTTACTAAGGGATTGAATTTACCGTCAGTTGAAGTAAAACTGACTATATTGCCTATGTTCATTCCCCCCCCCCCTCTTTCCACAACCCTATCAACCCCCGCACATGCATAGCCTCCTCTATAACCTATATACTGTATATCCTTCCACTATATCATCCTAACATAAACTATACTAATAACATATATATATATATATATATATATATATATATATATATATATATATACACAGTATATATACCCTGCCACTATATCATCCTAACATAAACTAATATATAACCTTAATACCATCACAAGCCCACCATATTTAACTTTTTTCTTCCACTCCTTCCACCTAACACCTTGATAATACACACACACACACACACACACACACACACACACACACACACACACACACACACACACACACAAACAGACAAACACACCTGTAGCCCCACCCCAACACCTGCACACGCCCCCCCCCACCCCCCACCCCACCCACCCCCCGGGCCCACACCCTTGCACATTCCTTAACTATCACATTCCACATATATCAGGCCCCACACATCTGTTCAAACTCCCCCGTGACTTTATCATTCCTCTTATGGGGCGAACGTCTTAAAATATCAAAACTAATGGGGCTTTTCATGAGGGAGAAGAGGGTCCAGAAAACGCGACTACCTCCCTCTACACCTTCCTTATCCACACCTTCCTAATCCACACCTTTCTAATCCACACCTTCCTAATCCAAACCTTCCTAATCCACACCTTCCTAATTCCACACTTTCTTAATCCACACCTTCCTAATCCACACCTTCCTAATCCACACCTTCCTAATCCACACCTTCCTAATCCACACTTTCCTAATCCACACTTTCCTAATCCACACCTTCCTAATCCACACC